>JAOXJP010185139.1:0-12378 GCA_025762735.1 Platanus orientalis
ATATCTCGTCAAAAATAAAACACTTCATATGGAAAGCATGTAATAATGCACCACATATAAAGAATAACTTAATAAAAAAAAACATAAATGTAGATCCATTATGCCCTACATGTAATGAACAAGATGAATCAATCATGCACACTCTGGTTACATGTCAAAGAACAATACAAATATAGCATGCATCATCATTATCAATAAAAAGTACAAACCATAATGAAAATAATTTAAAAAATGGGCTAAATAAATGGTTTAAAATGGAAGCATTAACAAATAGTAATAGGAAATTAATGGTTATGTGAGTACATTGCTATATACTGCTAGATCATATGGAAAACCAGAAATGATATTATTTTCAATGGTAAATCTTGAAACATACATTTACTACTATCCAGTGCTTGCAGATTAATAAAGGAACTGGAGGACCTGGCAAGGTCCCAAAAAATGAGGAAAAATGATGACAATAGGTAGATACCTCCAAAAGGTGACTACGTGAAGATGAATTTTGATGGAGCGCTCTCTACAGTGAAGCAAAAGGCGAGCATGGGAATTATAATACGCAACTCTAAAAGAGAAAGTCTCGCTATCCAAAATAAAGTGAGAAGCATATGCTCACCATTGCTAATAGAAAGTGAGGAGGCACTATTTGGAATCTAGACAAGTATTGTCATGGGAGCCAAGAAGGTCATTGTAGAAGGCGATGCAAAGATAGTCATTGAAGCACTAAAGAACCCTTTGGAGGAAGCTCCAAATGAAATAAAAAATTGCATAGTTGAATGTAAAGAACTCCTTAAAAACTTTGAAAGTTTTATTATCCAACATGCTTATGGAAGTAGAAATAATGTTGCCTACTTGGTGGCCAAAAGTATTATTGAGAAAGATAGTCTAAACATAGCACTAGGTATTATCCCAAAAGAAATACAAAGTGCTATAGACAATGAAATCCCAAAATGTATGAACTTTGAAGAGTAATATCTAGTCCTTTTTACCAAAAAAAAAAAGAAAAAGAAAAAAGTATTGGATCTCTTTAGCTTAGTGCATAGGCCTACAAATGGTTGATATGGTCATTAACAAGTTATATACATAAGTTTCATTTTGGACGTGATTCCCTTAATGTGTGATTAGATCCACCATACAAGATGATGATCAATCGCAGACCACAATTCAATTACGAACAACAGTACAGTTGCAGGCGACAATGTCAGTTGCAAAACAATTTAATTAGTCGTAACACAAACATTCAATGGCGGGTTACCAATCAGTCAAGAGCATTTAGTCATGATACGCATTTGTGATTCAAGATGCAGATTGCAATTTTCTGATTTTATTATCTTCTTTAATTCAAAATTTGGATAATTGATTCATCTTAGCATAAAAAGTGTCTTTATCATGTTTCTTGAAGATAGTTGAGGCATCTCAATAATGTATAAGGGATAGTGGCCAAGTTAATTCTGTGGTACAATCTAGCTCGGGTAGGACCCTTATCTATCTATGAATTTTCACCCTCTAACCAAAATGAATGAAATCTCACTATTGTTCTTAAATCTCAAAAGTCTAAGATTTAATTTTGTAAAAAATTTAGCAGCATATCATTGATGTAAAATGGTTTTTTCAAATTAGATCACTCAATAGATCAACGTGAGTTCCCATAAGGAGATGACCAGATCTTAAAAGGATGTTAATCTGTTTGAATCAAGTGATCTCCCTCGATAAAGAGTGCGGATCCAAACAAGAGTCTTGGATTAATAACTTAAAGCTATACACTTCTCAAATGAAAACATCCAAATTCAAGATTCGCATGCACTAGGAGAAGAGAGAAAGAAAGATAAAGAAGATTAAGATTACAAGCAATATCGCATTTCCTTCTTTAGAAAAAATTCTCTGAAATACACATCATCTACTTTCTTCTTCCTCTTCTTTTCTCAGAGAAAGCCCTAGAGCAGCTACCAATGTCACATATCCAAAAATTCGCAAACTTCAAAAGTCTCATTTCTTTTTGGTTTATGTGGTATTTATAGAGGAAGAGGGATTTAAGATTTTTAGGCAACCCTTAATGACGTGTCCACTTCTACACCTCTCTAAATAGAGAAAGTGGGAATGACTTGGTCGCCACTCTTCTCTCCGTCATAATATTGTCAATTAGTTTTTAAAATATTTCAAAAATCTCCCACTTATTTTAAAAATTTTGAAAACAAGTATTAGAGCCTTTTAAGAGAGGTTACTGCACATAAGTAAATGTGGTGTCTACCTTGAACTTTTACATAGTGTAAACAAGATGTTATTTTCCGAGACATAGTGGATAAAGCCTTGAATTATCCTTTATTGACAAACTTGTCACACACACAGTCCTCACAATAAGGTTTTACTCATTCATACAAATTAGCAATTTAAGGTCGTTATATCCTGATTTATTGAGTGCTCTAGAGACACTTTGATTCTCATAGAAAGTGACCAACTTTCACACTTACATAGGTGAGCTTTTATCAAGAGTGTATACTTGCCCCAACCCTATTTGGATATATAGAACTCATTAAGAGAACTCAATTTTTCAACATTTGTAAGCTAACAATAGATTATTTTACATGAACCACTTTTTATAAGAACATCACACATAACCCACAAGTGATCCATATGTTGGCATTGACTCTATCAATAACCGAGCCAAATCTGGTGTCTTCGTCTAACCCAAGGAAGCCTTTGCACACCTCTGTTACCTTTTGGGAGGCCTTTGCCCCATAGAAATTGTCTACCTGAGACTATCCCTTAGCCCATAGGTCCTAACACAAGGTTAGAAGCTTACCATAGAAATGAACAAATTATATTAAATGAAATATTGTGTTGGTTATATCTGGCTTGTTATCCCATTGAACTTGATTAACATACAATGCTACTAGGTGGGTTTCACATTGAACTTTAGACAGTCAGGTTAGGTTCCTACCAAATACACATTTTACAGGCTTATCAGTCTCATTTGGGATTAAATCATTATTTAAGGCATTTTGATAATGGGTCTGCCAAATTCTCTTTAGACTTTACATACTATACAACCACAATATCATTAGTGATAAAACCTATCACATGATTGTGCTTCAAGCATACGGTCCTAGCTTTTCCATTGTAATTTTTACTTTTTACTTTGAACATAGCAACTTGATTATCATAATAAATGGTTATTGTCGGCCCACACGTATCCCATTTTGATACGTCTATCAATACATTCTCTAACCATTTTGCTTCATATCCTACTGATGGAAAGGCTACAAACTCCAACTCCATTAAGGAATGGGTCAAGCACGTTTATCTTTTGGATTTCCAAGAGATCACACCTCATGCCAATGTGTAAATCCAAGCAGTCATTAATTTGGAGTCATCCAAATCTGAATTCTAGGCAGCATCGTTGTGTCCCTTAACCATAGCGGGATACTTTTTATAACGTAAGTCATAGTTTATGATTCCTTTTAGATACCTTAGAGCTGAATTCAACACACTCCAGTGCATACTACCTAGATTATTTGTGTATCTACTTAACTTTCATACTACAAAGACAATATTTGGCCTGATGCAGTATATGACATACATTAAATAGCTGATAACTAGTGAGTACTTTTATTGTGATACACGGTCTCATTTGTTCTTCATCAACCTTAAGTTAGGTTCGTAGGTGTGGGTGTCAGATCACATTCAAATATATCAAATCTTCTAAGAATTTTCTCAATATAATTGGATTGTGAAATCAAATACCATCATCAATCTCAGATGATCTTATTCCCATGATAACTTTCACAACCCCTAGGTCCATCATGTTGAATACTAATGAAAGAAATCTCTTTGTGTCATCAACACAACATAAATTAATTCCAAAGATGAGCATATCGTCCACATATATATTGATTATCACACATGACTCTTCATTGGTCTTTCAATAGACACACATGTCTTTGTCATTGGATTTAAATCTATTGCCAATAAAAGTTTGTTATAATTCGTCATGTCATTGCTTGGGTTCTTGCTTTAATCTGCATAAGAACCTTATCAACTTGCATATTTTTTTTTCTTGTCTTGGTATGACATATCCATCTGGCTGATCCATGTAAATCTCTTCTTCCAGTTGTCCATTCAAGAATATTGTCTTTACATTCATTTGATGTATATTTAGATTCTTGATTATAATCTGATAGTTGATAGTTGATATAGAGTAACATCCAATTTCTTCTGAGGAACTCTGTTCCATATATAACAAACAACCATCAAGGCTTCATCCATAGATTTGGGCATACTTCAGAACTTATCAGCATTGTATTAACCATTTCAGTCGAAGTGTGTTTCTTTCTTTTAACAACTTTATTTTGCTATAGTGTATACGGTGTTAAGGTCTCCCTATGGATTTCATAGTCTTTGCAAAACTTGATGAATTCAGAGTATGTATTCTCATCTTTTGTCTAACCTCATAACATTGATCTTCAAGTCAAGAAGATTCTCAACTTCAGTTTTGTAGATCTTGAACTTTTCAAAGGCTTCATCCTTAGAAGAAACAGTTAAGTGTATTTTAATGCATCATCGATGAAGGTAATGAAGTATGTCTTTCCTCCTCTAGATAGTGTGTCAGTTGTTTTACAAATATTGGTATAGACAAGATCTAGCATGTTTGATGATCTTTACATACTTGTGAATGAACCGTGTGTGACCTTGCATTTGCTGCATGTGATGCCCTTGTCACTTGTTATATTACCTAGATTGGTAATTAATCTTAGATTTGCAATCTACTTGATTTTGTTATAATGAACAAGTCTTAATTTACTATGCCAAAGATCACAAAACTCAATCAAATAAGCAAAAAATATAAAGTATTTCATTAAAAAAATTAAGCTTCAACATTCTAAAGGTGGCAAATCCTTTGCCTACAAACACACCATACTTAGAAATTACAAATCTATCGGACCTAAACACCATCTTGAATCCATGATTTCTCATAAGTGATCCAGAAACCAAGTTCTTCCTAATGTTAGAGACATGTAGGACTTGTTTGAGGGTAACAGTCTTCCTAAAGGTAAACCGCAACTCCATTATGCATTTTTCAATTATCTTGGAGGATGAAGAGTTTCCTATTAACATATTCATGTCATCCTCCACTAGTTCGTAAAAGGTAAATAAATCTTTATTTTTTCAAATGTGTCGTGTAGAACTAGTTTTAACCCAACCAATTAACTTCCTCTCCCACTACATTGGTTTCAGTGATTACAACTGCCATATCATTGTCATGGATTATTCTCTTGTTCTCCCAAGGTTTCTTCTTTCATTTGGTAGGCCTCTTAAAATCTTTCTTGTTAGGTGTGAAGCGACCTTGGGTTTGACTTCCACCACATGTGCCTTTTTAGTAAGTTTTGGCTTCTTGTCCTTGTTTCTATCCAACTCTTCGACTCACAAATGATGCATCAAGATGTCAAGTTCCATGTCATCTCTTTTATGCATTAGCTTGGTCTTGTATTCTTTCCAAGACGGAAGTACCATGGAAATCAACATATTAACATGGAAGACAAGATCTAAATTCATCCCTATAGTTGTGATAACATCAACAATTTTTGAAACTCCTTGGCTTATTCCTAAACAAATCTATTATTTACCATCTTGAACCAAACATAGTTATGAACGTGAAATTTTTTGCTCCCTGCAGCTTGACTTATGTAGACAATAGTCATGGCTTCCCACAAGTCTTTTAGTCTTCTCTGCAAATTGGCTGAAGAAACTATCAAAAACTGTCTCAAGACTAAAGTGACGACATTTGTAATAGTGGTACTCTAATATTTGTTGGCTTTAAGGGCAATGTCAATTTCTTCTTCTATTGTCTCATGCATGAAAGGAATTAGTGGTGGTCTTTTAGTCAACATGTAATGGACATCGTGGTATCTTAAAGTGTATTCCATATTTTCTTCTTATATTTCAAAATTTTCTCCATTGAATTAGGTTGATTCGAAATGGTAAATCTCGGGTTAGCCCACAAGAGTAGACATAACTTCAAATTGTTAGTTTTCTAGTGTTAAGAAATTCAACATTGATGAAATAATTAAAATTTAATTTTCAAAGTGGTACCGCATGAGGATCAGTCACAGACCACAATCCAGTTGTGGACGACATAGTTAATCGCGGCACAATTTAGTCAGTTGCGACACAAACATTCAATCACAGGTTACCAGTCAATCGTAGACAATGGTTAGTCGCAAGCCTTCATTCATGACATGCAATCATGGTTCAATATGCAAATTACAATTTTTTGATTTTATTGTCTTTTTTAATTCAGGTTTAGTTAACAGATTCATCCGAGTATAGAAGGTGTCATTATCACGTTTCTAGAAGATAATCAAAGCCTCCTAGTAACGTGCAAGGGATAGCGGCCAAGCTAACTCTGTAATACAATTTAGTTCGGATAAAACCCTTGTCTCTCTATGGATTTGTACTATCCGATAGAGACGAATGAAACCTCATTGTTGTTCTTAAAGCCCAAAAATCTAAGGTTTAATTTTGTAAAAAATTTAGCAACATAATGACACTGTAAAATGGTTTTTTTAAATCATATCACTTAAAAGATCAACGTGAGTTTCCATAAGGAGAAGACTGGATCTTAAGAGGATATTACTCTGTTTGAATCAAGCAATCTCCCTATATAAAGAGTGCGATTCCAAACAAGAGTCTTGGATCAAAAACTCAAAGCTATATGCTTCTAAAAAAAAGACAGTCAAGGTCAAGATCTGCATATACAAGGAGAAGAAAGAAAGAGAGATAAAAAAAAAAAAAAAAAGAAGATAAAGATCACGAACAATATCGTGTTTCCTTCTTCTTGTTCTTCAAAGACCTCTTCTTCCCTTCTCTTCCTTCTTCTTCTCTTCTTCCTCTTCTTTTCCCACCAGAGTAACACATCCAAAAATCTCAAACTGCAAAATTTTTATTTCTTTTTAATTTATGTTGTATTTATAGAGGAAGAGGGATTTGGGGTTTTTAGCTCTATTAAAAAACCAGCTGGTTACCAGGAAAATTCAGCCGAGTTAGTCCATTTGGCAGAGTTCCTAGTTGACTCAGGCCAAATATCAACATGATGTCAACAACCCAATCAACCAGATTAATTACTCGGCCAAGTTGTCCGAGTAGTTGTCCAGAAACCCGGCTGAGTAACCCGGTTTTCCTTTAAAAGCCCTAAAAAAGGTTTAAAATACAGCCATCGCCCGTCCGCCATCATCCTTGTTCATTTTCTTCCCTTCCCTTCCATCTCCCCTACCATCACAAAACTACTCTTCTTGCATTAAAACTTGAAATAGTAGAACACAAAGCTACAAACAGCCGCCATTCTTGGTATCTCTCAGTCTTCTTGATCGTTGTCCATATAATTCATGCGAAAGTCTATGTTTCTTTCTTAGACAAAGCGATCGTTGCTACTTGCTTGGGCTCGTTTGTGGGTACCTGTCTCTCCCGCTCTCAAATCTGTGGGTGATTGGTAAAGTTATAATGTTTTAATTTTACAAAGCAGTTGTCAGAATATTTTAATAAGATTTTCTCAAATCTCAATAGTAGATAGGAAAACGTCTTTTATTTACAAGATTTGAAAATAGTGATCTTTGATTAAAAATAACACTTTTACAGCTTGAAGAATTGTTCGTGTGTTGATTTGCAGCAAATGGATTTAAAGTAAATGGAATTGAGTTATTCCAAGCTTTTCACCATTGGATCTAATTGCTTTATTTTTTTTCTTTTTTATGAATGGATATCTAAGTGCATGACTTTGTGAAATATAATTGCACGGTTAGGAGTTAGGATTGCCCATGTGATTAATCTGAACGGTTGGGATATTATCATATATTTTATCTATTTTATTGATTTAATTGTTATATATCAAATAACTCAGATCGGTAGACTTCCGAGTCACCGACCGATCCGAGGTTTTAAACACTAGTTTTTACTTTTTAGGCAACCCTTAATTTCTTACGAGGGGGGTAACCCGAGTCCACTCCCACACGTCTCTCTAAATAGAGAAGGTGGGAGTGGCTTGATCGTCACTCCTCTCTCTCTCTCTCGTAATATTGCCTTTCCATTTTTAAAATATTCCTACACATGCTAATTAAGCACGTTACCTTTTTATACCTCAACCTTGATACATCAATACACCGCCTATTTTTAAGTCTTTGCCACCGCTTGACAGAAAGAAGAATGGACGAGGTGGAATGGTTCCCTATCAGTCTTTTTTCTTTCTGTCTACTCTGCTGAAGTTCCAAAACGATCCAAGGATTGTTATAATTTTTTTTTCCTTTTGCAGATGGAGAACCAGAATGAAGATGGCTTGATAACCGTGGTTTTGAGTATCCACATGAACGATGATGCTTGTACAAAAAAAGTGATGAAATCTTTAAAGGATTTTAAAGGTAAAGTGGTAAATTGCACATTAAAAAAAATCAAAACAGAAAATTTTTCTAGATTCTCTTCTTCGGTAACAATTATAGTATTTTGCTGTTGTTTTCCAATCTCTATCCCTTTTCTCCACTTACCCATGGGTTCGAACCCTCCATTGATGATGATACATAAAATGCAGATGAAATGGTTTGATTCTTCTTCATTCTTTCATTGATGATGCTCTATTTTCGGCTGATTTGTTTCCAAAAATTATTCAAAATTAATCTTGTTTGGGGTCCTATGATTGCTTTGAGTTTTATGTGGGTTCAGATTTGTAGCGGCATAAGGGGTTTGAGCACTTAATTTATGGCTCCCGTTAGCCTATTGGCCATTCCTGACTTCTTGTTCCATGCGTTGTGGTGGGTGAAGGTGTTGTAGATGTGAAGGAAGACAGAAACACTAACAAGCTGACGGTGTTGGGGAAAGTGGTGCCAGAGAGGCTTCGAAAGATGGTAGAAAGAAAGACGAAGAAGAAGGTGGAGCTCATCTCCCCTTTACTCAATAATGACAATGACAGTGGTGGAGAGGTAAGCTTCTTGCAGTGTGCTGGTACGTCGCACTATTTTGCACTTCTGTGGCTTCCTGCCAGCCGAGTGACTCTCACCAAGAAGTCAGGAAGAGGGAGCTTTCAATAAAAAATAAAATAAAATTCTCGTTTCGTATTTATCGAAACTCTTTTATTTTTAAGTAAAAGATTGCCTTTCTAATAAGTCTTCGTTCTTGTTCTGTTGTCTTGGGGTATTAAGCCTGCGGTGACAACAGTCGTTCTTAAAATCGGATTGTACTGCAACGGCTGCGTCGTTGAAACTCACCGTCAAGTTTCGAAGTTTGAAGGTGAGATTTTCCATTCTTTACTTTTAACGAAACTCATATCTATCTTTCTCAACAAGAGGTCCCAAATTTCTCCACACCCAGTACTCTTTTTTTGGTAGTCTTTTTTGCGGTATTTAACTGAGTTATTTGTAGGTGTTCAAGAAGTGAGTATTGACGAACAGAACCACTTGGTAACTGTAAAGGGGACGATGGACGTGGAAAATCTTTTAAAAAAGCTAAAGAAAAAACTGAAGAAATATGTAGAGATTCATGAGGAAGAACGAAAACATGTAGAGATTCATGAGGAAGAAGGCGGAGAGAAAAAGGATGATGGAGAGAACGAGAAAAAGGATGATGGCATGAATGAGGAAGAAGGCGGAGAGAAGGATGAAGAGACAGAAAAGGGTGGCAACAAGGATGAAGCTAGTAATCTTGAGTTAAACAAGATGGGATATCAACCCCAAGGGTCGTGCGAAATTTTGCAGCTGAGCGACGAAAACCCAAACGCATGCTCAATTATGTAAAAAAAGAGCATGAGAGAAAAAAAAAAAAAAAAAAGGTTATTCCCGCCCCCATTGGCACTTCCACGCACAACTGCGGACATGGCTTTCTATTTTTATTTATTATTATTATTGATAAAGAGTAGCAATAAACATAGCTTACTTTACTCCAAAAAATAAAGGAGAATGATTGTATGTTTTGAGACACATCACTATTATCACCATTGATTGACACATAGATGTGTTTTTGAATTTGATGTTTTTTATTGACCACGTACTTTTTTAACTGAACACTTTTTTGGACCCTTTTACCCCCAAAACAACACACCTCTGTTTTTAATTCACCATATACACAATAGAGGCATTTTTGTCACAGAACATTTGCTTCGAAAAAAGAGAATAAAAAAAAACAACACGTAGCATATACACCGTCTAATTCGCCATTGCTTCCAATAGTTTTTTATTATTTTTGTGTGTGTGTGATAGCTTCTTAAATATGAAATGGTTGTGACCATATGATTCGCCGTGTGGATGGAGGGACAAGGCAATCATTTTTTTTTTTTTTTTAAATTATGTAATGAGCTTTTAAGTGGTGTACATGTTTAATGATTGTTTGTTACAAGACAGACCTCTAAAGGCGTGTCATTGATTGACACATGATGTGTTTTTGAATTTGATGTCTTTCATTGACCACCTACGTTTTCATCTAAATACCTTTTTGAACCCTTTCACCCTTAAAAACAACATAGAATTGTTTATTATTCACCATATACACCATAGAGGCATTTTTATCACACAATATTTGTTTCGTTTGTAATAAATCCTAATAAAAGCATGTGTGTTTATTAAGAATGTTATAATACAAGTGTATTAAAAATATCTATAATTATGGATAAAATAAGCTATCATTCCTAATAGAACTATTTGTTTTGTTATACTTATCTTATTAGATGAGAATATGCGACCTAGTATCCATGATTTTTATAATATTTCTTTCTAACATCTCCAACATTTTTGATATATCTCTTATTTTGGTATGACTAACATTTCTACTAATATCAATATTTTGAACATTGAGAATATCCCTCACATACATTTTTATTAACCTTTTGCTCCATTTTGTTAAGTATATTAAAACTTGCAACAACAAAAAGCATTATAAAGAGCGTTTTTTAAATGCTATTTTGATGTGCATCCTGAAAAGTCAAGGACTTTAGGCAGTGTTTAAATCCACTTTACGAAGTGTTTCTAAAGTGCTTCTTAAAGTACATTTTAGGAAGCGTTTAAAAAATGCTGCTTAAAGTCTTCTTCTTTTTTTAAATATTTGTACCCCTAATGAAGACATGATTCAACCCAAATCAGACATTAAAAAAAAAACTAGTGGGATCCACCATTTCCTCACATAAAGACCAACCATAGCTTATACTCAATATGCATTTTTACATTCTATAACAATGTTATCGGGCCAACCTAATTCAGCTTGCCCATCTAACTGGATGGATCCAGTCCACCATCTTTACAATTCAACCACCAGATCGGTGTTATTAACTGTACATCCATGTTTTTTCAACACTACTAACGAGTACCATAATGATGAAAAAGAACATATCAAAAGTTAGAATACCATACAACCCTTTGCCCGTGGTGGTTTGTGACATGCCATACCAGCATAGATTCACCATCATCTGTAACACATATGAATAGAAAAAAAAAAAAAAGATTAAAAAAATAATAATAAAAATAAAAAGCAACATAGCAACAAACCCACGAAGGGAAACAAAAAACTATCTTAAAGAAACATTAGTTCTCCTATCCCATATGGCATACCACTCACCATTCTCATAATTCTCCCTAATCAAACACCAGTCAATTTAATTTTTCCTTCCATTATAATTTCTCCGACCACTAAAAATGGATAGGTGTCCAAGGAGCTGGGATTAGGTACGGAAAATTTATTTTCCTGATGCATTAGGATGACATCAGGGGGCTGAGTATCAGTACGTAAAAGTGACTTTCACTTTTTGGGGGTGCTTATCACTTTTTGGCACTGATGTGTCCACCCCCTAATGCTATCCTAATACATCAGGAAAAGCAGATTTCCGTATATAATCTTTTCCGGTGTCGAAGACATTGATTATATTTAACATAAGAATTCCAAGCAAACCTATATGGATCAAAAATCATTGTCAACGATGCACTGTTATGGACTCATTCTTTCTTATACATTTTATTAACACTCGTAAATAATATTTTCTTTCCTCATTCTTTCTTCTTTATTTTTTGGTTTTCCTCATCCATGTGTGGGGGATGGCATTCCTTTCTCAAGGTACGAGGATCCTAACGCATGGGACACAATAGTATATAGGGGGGAGAGAGAGAGAGAGAGAGAGACTTAGTTGGTTGTGCCCCAATGGTGTAGGAGAGCATATGTTTAGCTTTTAACAGTCTCGTGTCAGCAGCTTTGCGGAAGTGTTAGTTTCTCTGGGGAGTAGATCTCATAATTTGGGCACTTTCATGGGGTACCACTAGGAAGACCAAGTAACCATTAAGCCATGCCATCTATCTCATCTCTCTCTCACACGGTATCATTACGCATATTTCTGTTACTCAATATATATATATATATATATATATA
>JAOXJP010185150.1:0-12377 GCA_025762735.1 Platanus orientalis
AAATATCTTACTTTAGCTAATCTTTGCAAAATATCTCAATTTCTGATTTTTTTGAACCCTATCGCTGCCGTCACTCCATGTGAGCTTTCGAGCTTAGAAGTCGGTCCAATCAGTGTCATTTTTAGATGTCTTAGGTGCTCCGGTCGTCCTGGTCCAGTCACCAAATTACGAAAAGGGCAAGGGGATCAAATCATGGTTTTTTTGCTAAAAAAGCTCTCAGATGTAAACTGGAAGGGCAAGATGGTAAAATTGATTAGAGGGTGACCCAGAGATAGATGCTCCTAGGTCCAGGTGATCCACAACCTCTGACTACATGGGATTACAGTACCCAAGTAGGAAATTAGGTTAAAAACCATTTTTTTGAGTGGTTTAACAAAATTATTCAGGGGATGCTACTGGTTTTTCTATAAAATGATGCTTTAAGCCATATTTAGAGGATTTGAAGCTTGAGGAGTCTTGGAGCTACAGAAGTTGATAGATTGGTTGTTGGATTCTAGGGCAGCCGCTGGGAGCTTTCCGAAGTAGGGTCAGTTGACCAAATCAGGTTTTAATAGCTTCCTTAAGTTGAGTGGAATTGAATGGCTAATCATTCACTGAATCATGGGTTTATGAAATGCTTTATTGAGGATAGAGAAGATTATAAAAAAATGGCTCTGACTTTGCTACATTCTAAGCTCAGGAGAATTTTTAAGGGCATTTCCCGTACCAAATACAGACAAAACACGCTTTTTCTGGGTTTGGGCAGAAATGATTGCTTAGGTTATGGATTTTATGTAAATTAGTGTAGTTTTGATAGTTTTGAGGCTCTAAATTTACAATAGTGTAGCCACTGACCATCTGAATTTTTGATTTCTGGTGCTCTCCCAAGAGTCGTTCGAGCACCTAATTTTTAGACTTGATTTTTCAGGCTTTTTAGAGTATTTGAGGGAATCTTGGCAGATGGACTTTATGAAAGCCCTGACTCCTTAGACAACTTTTTGAAGGCCTCGTGATTCTAAAGGAATGGACACCAACTGATCTTGATTGGAGGCTTGAAGAGTATTCTGGCTCGAAGAGTCAAAAGTGGAAAAATAGCCTTTTAACCTTTTGAGGAAGATTTGAGATTTTATAGAGGTTCGAGACTTAGAAACTCTTTTCTCAAACCTAGAGATTTGAAGCTAAGGCCGAGGCTGAGAAATGGTGACTAACCTTTCTAAATTTGGAGATTGGATGAGTTTCTAAGAGCTTTGACAATGGTGATTTCTTAGTCAAGGTCTTCACAGATTGAGAGATCGGTTGTTGTCGTTCTTAAGCAATGTCTGACCTGTGATAGGTCCTTTGAAGAAGGGAAACTCAAGGGTACATAGGATTTGAAAGTACATCATTTGGACCATAAGAGAGGTTCTAGGGGTCCTTTGAGGGTCTAGGGGTCATTCTCCAAGTAGAAAGGGTAAAATGGTAATTTTTTGTCTATGGGTAGAAAAAAGGTGAAAAAATAAATTTTTTGCCTGTGATGCTTCATGACTGGAAGACTTATGTAGGCTAAGAGATTCAGTGATCCGGATGACAAATGGTGAGTATTGAGCTTTTAGAGGAAGGGTAAAATGGTAATTTTTTTTAACTATGATGTTTTAATGAAAAAAGGCTTACAAGAGGTGGAAAACTTACCGATGACATGAATAGAGTTCTAAAACATGAACCCTCGAAATTCTATTGATGCTTTTGAGAGATATTAGGGTTTACCCTAAAATGGTGTTTTCCAGGCTATAATAAGGTTCTTTGACTGATTTATTTGTGACTGGAGCATTTGGAAAGACTTCTTTAGGAATGCCTAACCTCCTAGAGTTCAGGTTCGCTCTTCCTAAACCAAGGGTGCCTAAGGTTTGGATGTCTAAAAACTGTTATGCTGTCTTTATGCCATCACATGACTCGAGTCAAAATTTGGGTGTTGATAGATGCCCCTCTTTGGTATGTGTGGCTTGCCACATATAGCAAAGAAGGAAGTGCCCTAATTTTGACTTGGGGGAGACTGTGCCTCTTCCTTGTATGTAATTCATGGATGTTTGGGTGAGTAGCTTTTTGAAATATAAAAGATTTTTGGTTTGAAAAGTTGTGATGGATTGAAATTGTCCTTGATTTTGGGATCAAGGTTTTGAAATGAGTTTGTTATTTTTGAAATGCCTTCTTGGGTTGAAGGTATACTCTTTCAATGTTTTATAAATTCCTCCATTCCGATTTTTGAAAATGGGTATTCATCGATGAAAGGACCTTTTTTGAAAACACGGGCTATCCATGAGTTATATATAAGCAATTGACATTTTCTCTAACTCTTCGGATGTTACTGTTAGCATATGCGCTGCATCGGGAGACATGTAAGTCATCGACATTGAGCGCAATTGCTTGAAAACATGCAGAAATCATTACAAAAATATTGATACAAAAAATCGATCATGCAAAGGCTGTAAACACACTAAAACCATTCAAATGACTTATGCACTTGTATTTGCTTTTGGCTATTTAAATTGATTTGATTTGTATAAATTGAATGAAGTATGCTTTAGAGAGATTTTTTTTGTTTGTTTGACATGTTTGATATATTTTGCATTTGCTGTATTGATTGACTATTGATTCATAGGACGCCTTTTTGTGGCTGTCCTTAAGAGTCTTAAAGAGACTTACCGAGGGATGTTAGTGAAGCTCTCCCTAGAAAAGCTATAGGAAATTCATGTAATCATGATTGAAAATTGCCCAGATTTACATCAATCATGGTACATGTGCACTAAATATCACTTCTGAATACACTCATGGTTTTACATTGGTTATGATATATAGTAGGATCGATCTACATCATTGTCTTTGTCCCACTTAGGCGAATGTTGTATTTTAAGGGACTCACTGAAAGATTTTGGAAGCTCTCTCTAGAAAAGCTATGAGACCTTGGAAGGTTAGTGCTATGCATCCATAAAATGATGGTTATATAGATTATGGATTGATCCTATGACAACATTTTTGTCCCACTTAAACATTGTCAAGGTGGTAGGACATGCAAGGGAGAATTTATTATGCCTCTCTCCGAAAGTCGGGGCAAAATCCATTAGGATTGGGTGTTTTGCCTTGCCTGGGTAATAGCAACCCAGTCTTTGCTATAGCAAATATAACACACAATGTTTGAGGGTGAATGCAACACAATGCCTATGTCCCAATAAGCAAACATAACTATGGTCGGTGATAAAAGGTCGGTCTGTTGAGCGGTGACCTTAGACTGACAGAGAAATGTTATGTACGGTCTTTCCCAAGAAGCTATGGAAGGGTTTTTCTCACTAGTAACCCATGCTATAGAAATACTACTGAAGCTTGATAAATGTCTAAACTATAAATAACAAAATATTATGGCTAGAAGCTAGCATTCCATAAACTTTATGGATTGAAGTGTGCCATTGCTCGTTGTCCAACGCAGAGCAGCTGTCACGGGGTGGCCGTCAGTAAATCATGCAGGTTAATAAAGTACTAACTAAAATGGCTGATGTTGATAAAATAAGCCATTCAAAAGTATGGACTCGGTTTGCCAAAATTTGAACTAGAAAGTGCTTGGTTTGGACGTGCAGAGAAATGTTATAAGCTTTTTCCCTAGAAGTGATGGAAGGGTTTTTCTCACTAGTAACCTGTGCTATAGAAATAATACTCAAGCTTGATAAATGCTTAAACTAGAAATAGCAAAACATTATGGCTAGAAGCTAGCATCCCATAGACTTTATGGATTGATTGTGATACAATACTTACGTCCTCATAAGTAGGCATCACAGTGGGTCACGCCCTATAGTTGTCCTGTCTTTGACATAAGGTAGGTAGAGGACCATCCCAAACTGGAGATGTTTGTGATGCTCTCTCCTGAAGCTGTGGAGGTTTTTCTCACTAGTAACCTATGCTATTGAAGCACTACTCCAACTTGATAAATGTCTAGATTATAAATAGCAAAACATTATGGCAGGAAGTTAGCACTTCATAGACTTAATGGATCAAAGTGTAGCATTCAGCTATGTCCGAGTAACCAGGATGCTAAGCGGTAATTTGTTCTATTTCAAGGATTGTTGATAAGGCTTGTGAGAAACTTTTTGGGATTGTTTCGAGAGCTATGGGGTCTCGAGAGTCCGGTGCTACACATCTGTTTCAACCATCATTTGTAAAGATAGCTGACATAATACGTAGGCTATGGAGTGATGATACCTACTTACACCACAGATAGGCGGTTTATCTTGAAAGTCTTCTACAAAATCAGGGACTGACATAACTTAGCGAACTTATGGCCTAGTTAGGGTATGTTAGGAGGTTTTTAGGCTTACTCCCAAAGCCATGGAGATTCTACGAAATCAGTGCTATATCTCTGTTTCAATCAATTTTTAAAAATGATTGTCATGGTATATAGGCTATAGATCGATGTCAACATCTATCTTTACCCCAAAGACAGTCTATTTATCAACGGTTTACTGATGGCATAGACTTCTGATGCACTTCTGATGCTTTAGACATCTGATGCACTTTTGATGCTTGCCAATGATTTGCTAACGGGACAGACTTTTGATGCACTTCTATGCTTCAGACTTTTGCTCCACTTTTGATGTTTGTCATTGATTTGTTGATGGCACAGACTTTTGATGCTTCAAACTTCTGCTACACTTCTAATGCTTTCCATTGATTTGCTGATGGCACAGACTTCTGATACACTTCTGATGCTTCAAACTTCTGCAACATTTATGATGATTGCCATTGATTTGTTGATGGCGCTGAGTTCTGATGCTTGCCATTGATTTGTTGATGGTGTAGACTTCTGATGCACTTCTGATGCTTTAGAGTTCTACTGCACTTCTGATGCTTGCCATTGATTTGCTGATGGCACAGACTTCTGATGCACTTCTGATGCTTCAAACTTCTACTGCACTTTTAATGCTTGTTATTGATTTGCTAATGGCCTAGACTACTGATGCACTTCTGATGCTTCAGACTTCTGCTCCACTTCTGATGCTTGCCATTGATTTGGTGATGGTGCAGACTTCTGATGCACTTTTGATGCTTTAAACTTCTGCTACACTTCTGATGCTTGCCATTGATTTGATTTATGATGAGAGATTTACTAGGCTTACTTCCAAGATATGAAGGTCCTTTGGGGATCAACGTTACTTTGAAGGGGCCTTACCCAATTGAGGGAACAAGGCCCAAAGGATTTACTTGGGGGCCATGGCCCAATTGATTGACTTAAGGGGTCGTGGCTGAAATGATTGATTTAAAGGGCCACGGCCCAATTGATTGACTTGATTGATTAAGGAGCCACAACCTAATTGATTGACTTAAGGGGCATGGCCCAAATGACTGATTTAAGGGGCTGCGGGTCAATTGACTGACTTGATTGATTAAGGGGCCGCAACCCAATTGATTGACTAAGGGACCGTAGCCTAATTGATTGAATTGATTAATTAACTTAATTAATTAAGGGGCCACAACCCAATTAATTGACTAAGGGGCCATAACCCCCTTGTTTTGCTCCTTTATCCCAAAGACGTCGGGCATGCAGGAGGCTTTTGTATTGAGACTGATGGCATTCCGGATGGTTGACAATACTGATTGACTAATTATTGAATCTTAAGGCCTGAATTGGCTGACTTTTGCATTTGCTTTTTGAAAGAGATTTTGAAAATTCATTCTTTCTTGAAAATCTTTCATTTCTCTTTTCTTTTTTTTCTTGAAATATTGGGACCCTTAGGATCTTTGAATATTTGAGGATGACCTATTGTATTGCTCTTGAATACATAGTGCCACATTTTCATATGTTATACTTCCATGCCTAGTTCGAGCGATGTATGAAAGGTTTACAAGTTCTGGATATTTGAATGTACTTTGTTTGAGAGATTGAGATTGTATGCCTATGTCTGAGGTCTTTGTTCTTATTTTGTCTGAAGATGAATTTTGTAAATGTGTGCTCATGACTTAGTTGACTTGACTTGACTTAACTTAAGGTGCCATTTTTGGTTTTCACCCTAAGTGTTGACTTTATTTTGCTCCTGTTTACTAAGACTGGGTCAGAATGCCATTTTTTATTTTCATTATGAGCTTTGCATTATTTCTTTTGTCTTTGTCCCTTTTTTGCCCCTGTGCACAGACAGGTTTGAGCTTTTGGAAAGTGATTGGATGAGGTATATGCTTTTGTTCTAAGTTGGTTGAATGCTTGACCTCTGTATTGCTGACTTTGCTTAGAATTGTCATAATGTTTGGATGCTTGAACAGTTGCTTTGCTGAATGAAAGGCTTATTGAAGATTTAAATTTGCTTTTGAATGGGAAGGTTTTGAAAAAAGGTTTGAATTGAAAAGCTCATGAGTAAAGGCTTATTGAAAATTGACAATTATGGTCATATACATGATTGCCATGTTTGAAAGATATTAAGGTTTTCCATAAATTCCCATTTGAAGAAAATAATGGTTTTTTATAAAATGCCCTGGTATTGAGGAAGATTATGGTTCTATACAAGATTGCCATATTTGAAGGATATCATGGTTTTTCATAAATCCCCATATTTTGAAGAAAACAATGGTTCTTCATAAAATGCCCTTGTATTGAGGAAGATTATGGTTTTGTATAAGATTGCTATATTTGAAGGATGTCAAGGTTTTTCATAAATCCCCATATTTTAAAGAAAAGAATGGTTCTTTATAAAATGTCCATCTATTGAAAGAAAATCATGGTTATCTACAAAATTCTTTATGTGTTTTTGGAGAAAATCATGGTTCTGTATAAGCTTCTTTTTTTTTTTAACCATTGATTTTTTTCTTTGCTTTGATCTTGTAGAGAGTTGAACATAATTTTGGAAGTATAAGAGCATGATAGATAGGAAAATATTTTAGCAAAACAACCATTCAAGATCTTTTATTTCAGGTTTTTTTGACAGAAGTCTGTTTTACAGTAGTCAAGCAAAGAACCTTTTAACTTGGTCCAACTTTACAAATCTGGGGAAGTCTTCCCCATCCATGTTTCCCAATAACAATGCCCCATCGAACAACTTCTATTTGACAGTGAAATGTCCTTTATAGTTTGGCCGAGGTTTCCCCCATGGTGCCTGCTCATGTTGAAGGACCTTCTTGAGAACTAAGTCTTCCCCATGGGTCTAACCCACTTGTAGAATGTTGTGGCCATGCGCCTCTAATAGGCTTGCCCATTACTCATTCCTTTTAGTCTTTTCTCATCAATAAGGTTCAGTTGATCATGGCAAACCTATGCCCATGCTGACTCTAGAATCTTTGCCTCAGTTAGGACTCAGAGACTCAAAATTTCAACTTCAATTGGCAGAACCACCTCCATGCCATAAACCAATGAGTAGGGGGTTACCCCTATTGAAGTGCAAATTAAAGTTCTATAGGCCATAAGTACATAAGGTAACATTTCATGCCAGTTGGAGTGATTAGTAGTCATCTTCTATAAGATCTTCTTGAGATTCTTGTTGGCTGCTTCTATTGTTCCATTCATCTGTGGTCTGTATAGAGAGGATCGATGGTGGTGAATCTTAAACTTCTTGCAAAGTAGTTCAAGATCTTTTCCAATAAAATTAGTTGCATTGTTAGTGATGATTTTACTGGGAACACCATATTGGTAGATGATGTCTCTCCTGATGAATCTGGCTGTGGTCTTCATTGTGATTGTTGCTAGAGATATGGTTTCAATCCATTTGGTGAAGTAATCGATAGCGACAATGATATACAAGTGTCCATTGGTGACCTTATGAGGCATGGGTCCTACTACATTGATTCCCCACATGGAGAATGGCTAAGGAGTAGTTAAGTTGTGTAATTCAGAGGCTGGTGCTTTGATGATGTTGACATAAGACTGACAAGTGTGGCACTTCTTTACATGTTAACAACAATCTGTTTTCATGGTTGACCAATAGTAACCCAGTCTGAGGACCTTCTTGGCAAGCATGAGCCTATTCATGTGTGGACTGTACACTCCTCCATGGATGTCTTCAGTGATGGCGAGGGCTTCAGCTTTGTTTATGCATCTCAAGAGAACATGGTGAGGGGACTTCTTGTACAGGGTCCCACCATGTAAAACAAATTAAGCAGCTAATCTCCGTAGAGCATGTTGATCATTCTTAGAAGCCATGGACAGAAGAGTCTAATCTTCCAAATAATTTTTGATGTCGAGGAACCACGGCTCCTTGTTCAAATCAGTAGTTATGATCTGGAGGCAATAAGCTAGCTCATTTCTCTGTTCGATCTCAATTGGTGTCATGTCTGCCCCTTGAAGGATGTTAATCATTGAAGTCAAAGTGGCTAAAGCATCTACAAAGTTGTTTCTTCTTCTGCCAATATAGGCGAAGGTTAGATATTCGAAGTTCTTGGATAGGATCTGTAGGCATTCATGGTAGTCTAGAAACTTTTCTTCTTGAATGAACCAATCTCTAGTTGCTTGAAAGATAACAAGTTCTGAATCTCTGTAGACTTCTAGTTTATCCATGCCTAGATTAATGGCTGCTTTCAAACCAATGATGCAAGCTTTATACTCTGCTATATTTTTGGTGCATTGAAAATGTAGAAATGAGCATAGCTCCAGTCCCGCAGTCTAATTGATTGACAGCTCTGTCAAAACACATCTTCTATCTGACAAACTTGTTTGACTCAATTTCAACACTCAATATCTACTCGTCTAGGAAGTCAAATTTTAGGGATGAAGGTTCATCTGCTGATCGTCAACTAGGAAATCGGCTATGGCTTGCCCCTTGATGGCTTTTTGTGAGACATATGTGATGTCAAATTCTGATAACATCATGAGCCATCGGGCAGTTCTTCCTGTGGTTGTTGGTTTCTCGAATAGATACTTGATGGGATTTATTCGAGATATTAGAAACACTTTGTACGATAGAAAATAGTGCCTAAGCCTTTTGGTGATATAGACTAAAAAGAGATAGGTTTTCTCAAGAGGAGTGTATCTGGTTTCCTAGTTAACGAAATGCTTGCTTAGATAGTAGATGGCCAGTTCTCTTTTTCTAGTCTTTTCATGCTATCCTAGTACGCATCCCATGGAATTGTCATGCACAATCAGATATAGAATGAGCGGACAATCTGGCTCTGACTAGATCAATACAGGCAGGCTTAGCAGATAATTCTTGATCTTGTCAAAGGTAGCTTGACAGTTGTTGTTCCATTGAGTTGGAACATTCTTTCTCAGCAACTTGAATAAAGGCTCACAGATGGGAGTGAGCTGGGCAATGAAGTGACTGATGTATTGAATATATCCTAAAAAACTGCATACATCCTTCTCTATGCAAGGTGTAGGCATTCCAATGATTGCTTTGCCTTTCGAAGGATCAACTTCTATGCCTCTTTCGCTGATGATGAAGCCTAGAAATTTCCTATGGGAGGCTCCACAGATGCATTTGTTAAGGTTTAGCTTCAATCTGTACTTTCGAAGATGGATAAAGAGCTTCCTTAGATGGCTTAAGTGGTCTTCTCTGTGACGAGATTTGACAATCATGTCATCAACATAGACTTTCATCTCTTAATTGATCGTGTCATGGAAGAGGGCGGTTATGGCCAATTGATACGTTGCCCTGGCATTTTTGAGACTGAAAGGCATTACTTTGTAGTAGAATGTGCCCCAAGGGGTTGTTAAAACAATTTTCTCATGATCTTCTACTGACATCTTAATTTTATTGTAGCCTGAGAACTCGTCATGAAGGACATCATCTCGTGTCCAGCAGTACTGTCAATGAACACATCCATGTGGAGTAAGTGAGAGTCATCTTTGGGACTAGCTTTGTTCAGGTTTCTGTAATCTATGCACATTCGGACCTTGTCATCCTTCTTGGGTACAGAGACAATGTTGGCTAACCATTAGGATATTAAACAAATAGCAAGAAGCTTACTTCTAGTTGCTTTTGGATTTCTTCTTTGAGGGCTAGGGACCATTTTGGTCATAGACGCCTAGGCTTTTGCTTGATAGGATGAATATCCGGGTTAGTGGGACGTTTATGGGTGACACGGTCTGTGTCCAGACCAGGCATGTCTGCATAACTCCTTGCGAAGATGTCTATGTATTCTTCGAGCAAATTCAATAGGGCATGCCCCAGATCTGAAGTGCTGGGGGTCCCAATTTTCATAAATTTAGGTGTAGTTTCTGACCCAAGATTGATCTCTTGGAGATTGTCTACCAATGGAAGATTCTAGTTTTCTTGGTGCTCAAAGGCCTTGATCATCTCTTTTGGCATTAATTCATCATCATTCCATTCTTCTTGTTCCTGTTTTGTGAAAGAAATCTTTAAGTATTAATTTACATGAAAATAAATTTTATACCCGAGAAGAGTAACTAGACTTGGAATCAACTCCAAGTTGCCTATATACCCGACTTGTGCGCTGGTCACAAGCTTGAGAAAACTTGTTCAATCGGGATCAAGTCACGCGTAGCTCTGGCCTTAGGGTGGACCAGATTTATATTTTTGTTTTTTTTGAAAAATAGTTGAGCCTGAAGTTACTTCTCAGGTTGCCTATATACTTGACTTTTAGCATGAGTACTTTTGAAAACACTGGTTTGTCAAGATCAAGCCGTACGTAGTTCTTTGACTACAAGGGTAAAGAAAAATAAAAGACTTTTCAAAAAGTGACTGGGCCTAAAGCTGTGTCTTAGGTTGCCTACGTACCCCTTATAAGTGCATTAGTTGAATGCTTCGATAATTCATGAGTCATTAGGGATCAAGTCTACGTAGTTCTTATATAAAAGGGTGAAAGTAAAAGAACTAAAAGCTTTTAAAAAGTTTAAACAAGAGTATGAAATGGTCGGCTCTTCCAAGGCTCTTTCATCGATCAATCCATCACCTGGTCTTGATCTTTAGCTGCTATTAAGTTGGCTTTCCCGATCTACTTTGTGGCGTCAATGGGTATCCATGTTTCCGACGTGATGATCTGGTCAGGGTTAATTTCGTCTAAGTCTAGTCCTCCGTTCGCAATCACTGATTGGAGAGCCTCTCCTACATTGCCTGGGAGCGAGAGTAGACTTAGAGGAGTTAGGTTGTCTTCCCTTTGTTTTGAGGTGTTGAGGGCTGAACATTCCTCAACCTTAGGGACAGACGGTTTAGTGTTGGACATGTAGATATGAGGACCAGCCTCAAGATGATAGGTAGGATATGAGTTGATGACTGGGGGTGGAATTATGACTGGTTCAAATGCTGAGTATTCTGTGCTAGGTTTTAAGGGTTTTGTTTGAACTGGTGGTATGGTTGGCAGGGTGTTGCTAGATTCAGAGAATTCAAAAGCTAATACCAAGCGCAATATGGCTTTGTAGTTGACTTTCATCTTCTTGTTCTTCTTGAACTAATGCTTGAGGAGAGATTTGAAACCTAGGCCTACCTTATATGGTACTCTTATAGCCTTGATGGGGTTCTTCCTCCCTTAGGAATGCTTGCCCAGACCTTTATCTGGATCGAATTTCATTTGGGCCATCATATTGAATTTTGGTGGAAGTGTTTCAGCCTTCCTCTTCAACTCGGTTGCCTCTTGCTTTGTGTGTATGATTTCAAATTGATATAAAGTGAATGTGTTCGGGGCTTGCAGGTTCCGAACTCCTAGTATCTTTTAGCCTGTCATAGTGATGACATTCGTATCTGCTGGCACTGTAATGACCTCGTCATTGATAATGAATTTGACTTTCTGATACAAAGTAGATGGGATGGCACCCGCTTGATGTATCCATGGTCTCCCCAATAGCATTGTGAAGGAGGATGATATGCTCAGTATCTGGAGCTGAACTTGGAATATTCTCCCTTCTATCACTAGGGGAATGAACTGAGTTGTCAAAGGCCCTGATGTCACATAGGTCGGGTTTCATATGGTCTGTAGGAACCCTCAGTGTGTCCAAAGTATCCTTGGTGTAGATGTTCAAAGCTGACCCATTGTCTCCCAGGATAAGTGGAATGCACATGTCTGAATGGCGTGCTATGATGTAGATAGCTCTGTTGTGCACAGTGTCTCTCTCAGGGATTTTATCCTCAGAAAATGTAATGACTTGTGGCTTTGATACTCCTGCCACCATATTCTCTAGCCTTTCTGGTGTGATTGAGACATCCACAAAGGAATTTCTGAATATATTCAGGAATCTCTCTTGGTGTTGCTCTAATGTGAGCAAGAGGCCCAAGATTAAGACCTGTGCTGGTGTCTTAGATAGTTGCTCAACCAAGAACAGGTGAGATTTCCAAATAACTACTTCAAAAACCTCATTTTCTCTCTTCTCTTATGTTTCTCTGGTTTGCCTCTGTATCTTTGTCTCTGTCTCTTCTTCTGTTATCTTCTCCTTCCCTTTATCCTCAGGGTGCAGATATGTGACCGGTTTGGAGACTCTGCCAGACCGGGTAATAAAAGCTGTTAGC
>JAOXJP010185161.1:0-12377 GCA_025762735.1 Platanus orientalis
ACCCTAACCCATAAGCTATCTCTCTCCCGACCAAACCTCCAATGCCACTTGGCTAGCAAAGCACTATTGTGATCTCTAAGTCTCCTTATACCAAGACCGTCATTTCTAATTGGATTGCACACAACCTTCCACTCAACAAGATGATAGTGATGGTGCTCAGGAGAATCATTCCAAAGAAAATTTCTCATCAACCTTTCAATTCGGTTAGCAATCGACACAGGAATAGTGAAAAGAGACAAGAAATAGTTAGGAATGGAAACAAGAACTGCTTTAATCAGGGTTACTCTACCACCTTTGGACAGTAAAGAAGCTTTTCATGACTTAAGCCTGCCTTCAATCCTTTCAATAACCGGGTTCCAAATGACTTTCGATTTAAAAGAAGCTCTTAGAGGCATCCCCAAATATGTGGAAGGCAGACTCCCCATCTTGCAACCCAACAACCAAGCTAAGGAATCCAAGTTCTGAACTTCTCCCACCCCAAACATTTCACTCTTTGCCAAATTAATAGGCAACCTAGTCACCATTTCAAAAACACACAAAATACACCTCAAATACCTAATTTGATTCATATCAGCATCACAAAAAATCATTGTATCATCCGCAAATTGCAAATGCGATATAGAGACACTATTCGTATTTTCCAAACTCGGCGACTGCCGAAATCGCAACCATATTTGCAACAGCTATAACGGCAACATGAATCTTGGTGTTATGTACTTAGGTTTGTTTTCTTTTCTTCCACCTCCCAATGATCTTACCTCCAACCCCATTATTGGTGCTTTTTTGTTGATTGTTTATGGATTGTTCCAGTTGTAGAACTATGCATACAAGGGATAGAACGATTCATTCGCCAAGACAAAAACCTTCTTCCATTTCAAAAGGGGAAGAAAAGCTTTAAAAAAGTTAGTGAAAGATTTAGGTGAGAGAAGAGTTTTTTTTTTTCTTCTAGTTAACGAGTCGAGCTCAAGCTTGAGCCTGAGCCTACTTTTACGAGTCCGAGCTCGGCAACTCAGGCTCGTCACAAGCCTGAGCCGAGCTTGAGCTTTGTCTTCATGTGACGAGCACGAGCTGAGCTGGGTAAAGCTCGGCTAATTGACACCCTGAGTAGGGATGTTAGTATGGAGGTTTGTTAATAGGTCTGTCAAAGAGCTTGAGCTTGAGCCTGAGCCTTGTTTTAAGCTCAGTGAGCCGAGCTTAAGCTTTGATGTAAGCTCGTTTATTAAGTGAGCTTGAGCTGAGCTTCACTAAGCTTAGCTCGCTAAAAGCTCGGCTCGTTAGGAGCATGGTTTAGTTAATAATTTTATAATAAAATTTTATATAGTAATAATAGTAATGTTTAAATAAAACACATTATAGTAATGAACCATTAGAATATTGGGCCTTTTTTTTAACCGAGCCTGAGTTTACTTTCATGAGCCCAAGTCGAGCCTATGCTTGGCAACTCAAGCTTGCCACGAGCCCGAGCCGAGCTTGAGCCTGAGCCTGGCCTTCATGTGACGAGCCTGAGCCGATGAAGATGGAAGAAGGTTGATGGACTGTAGGATTCTGGGTATGGGTAGCAAGATTTAATGAAGAAAAACCAGTAAAATAAAGAAGAGGAAGAAGAGGAAATAAGAGGGAATTAACCCACAATCCCTAGGGTTTTCCCCTTACAATCATGTAAAATTCAAATAATTAAAAAGACAATTAAATAGAAACTAACCCTTAAATTGTTCCTCCCTTCTAGAGTGTGGTCGACCAGCCCTTGTTTGGGCTTTATTACCTTTTGACAATTTTGCCCAAAAACAAAAACAGTAATCCCTACTATGTCTTAACTCTAATAAATAGTAAAATATGAAATAGAACAGTAAATCTCTAATAAAAAGGACACGAAGCCTCCATAATGTGAAGTAATCAGCCACGATTGAAAAACTCGAACTAATCAACCACAAACTATATTCTCCAATAACTAGATCGTGATGTAATTCCATTGTCTTGATAACTATCTAACATAGGAAAGATCCCATAGTATGATGTTTGCTGATAATGACCTGGTAATGGAAAAATCTCATAATACACATATGGCTGAATATGAGATGGCTCAATAATATTGGACACATCACAAAATCTTGGGCTGGTGTGTTTGCAAAGATGGGCTGAATTGCATTCTGAACTGGAGCTAGAACCTCGTCAGGTGGCGGGACACAAACTGGAGCAGCAATAGAATGCTTATCTATGCTCATAACTGGTTCGACACTAGTCACATCATCCTCATGCATAGTAATGTCTTTAGCTTCGACCTTTTCGACACTTTCTTGAGCTTCAACATCTCTGGCCTTCTCTTCAGTTTCCTGGATTTCAACCTCTGACTTTTCTCCCATACTTGATATTTCATCCTCATGCTCTACAACCTCAGGCTTGGATTCAACAGTCTCTTCATTCTTCTTTTGCTTGGTAAGTTAATATTGATCAACAAATGTATGAATCTTATCTAACAAATCTCAAACAAATGGTACCACACCCTCAGGCTTCACTCGGAAGCAATAATATACTCACTAATCACAAATTTGTAGAATATTGGTGGTCTTGTTGACAATAGCCTTTCTCTCAGCCAACCACTTTGTTCCTTGGATCACTTGATGACCCCTCTTAAATGCTTTTATTTAAGAAACACTCTGTACTATTAATGTGTTCTTCACACTTAAACTGGATAACAAAGTGACCATCCTTGTAGTAACAAAAGAATCCTGCTTTAGGATGTTGTGAAAGTCTTTTAGCTAAAGAGGGTGAAATGATATTATCCTCGTAGTAGTCGCTGAGTATGACCCTAATACACTTTCCACGAGGGAAAGTAAAATGGTACCCATTAGCCTAACATCAGCTAAATAAAGAGTAGCTGAATCATGACTGAGTCTGTAGGGTGTCAGAGTCAAGAGAGGAACCAACATCTGTGAGAAGGTGGTGTACTCGAACAGAAAAGTAAGTACTCGATACCAATTCTGGTGAATCTTCTAACAGCAACACATATGTTTCCAGCTAGTAATCTGAGAGTAATTTCCTTAACATCCACTGGTACTACTGGAACAGCAGCAAACACCAGTTACAAGTACCTAAATCAGTCTACAGTTGATGTATATGTAATAGCAAGGCTCAGTACTTCTTGTGATCAACACTCCTCATAGAATGGAATAGCAGCAGTAGATCAGGTTCTCTAGAAGAAAGTAATCAGTCCCACTGTGGTCTTTCCAGCAGCATACTCCTTGCTGTAGCTCATATCAACACATTCAGTGATAGTGTGTGTTCCATCATTAACAATACCAGCTTGTCATCACTCACATAGAAATATGCTCTCAGGTTTATTATCAGACAGCTTGTAGGAAAGTGTGATTATCCAACTGAATACACACCAAGGTGAACCCTAAAGACCACCCATGATTGGCATATAAAGGCCCTCAACCTGCTGATATCAGGTCCAAAATATTACCAGTGTGCTATGGCTTCCTGCTGTATGTGTAGAAGATCATGGGTTTGAAGAGTTTGAATCATACAATCTCCGAGAGCAGTAATAGAGCCCAGAATGTGATCGGGGATTAACACATTCAACCACAAAGATCTACTGTGATGATACAGCTCCACTCACAAGTGTCAATCCAAGAGGTGAAGTCAGCAATGTCTGATTAGGGACCAGATTATAGGATCAATCAAGCAGTGGTTTAGCTAAAGAAAGTGCACTCGAGGTTGTGTGTCTCAGGAATTAATTAAGTCACGTATGGGCAGATGACACAAGAAAATAATAATATGGAACAATGCAAAACAAGAGCAGTTATGTTTTAAATTTGGAATAGAACACAGTACCTCAATGAAACATAAACAAGAATTGTAATCAGTTTACAATGGTGTAGAACAAGGCTGTTTGGTTGATATTTTATGGAGGCAAAAGGTGAGATGATAATTCAAACCAAATTAAAAAAACAGCATCATATAAATACTGATTGCAGGGACTAATGTAGGCCTAGGACAGCAAAGTGTTGTTGGATTTAAAAGGGTTACTGGGATCAGGTCAGAGCCTAACAGGTGATAGAACAGCATGGTAAATTAAGGCTTGTAACAGTAGGGTAGTGTAGGGAACCAATAGTGGACAGGTTGAGAGAATACCATAGTGTAAGACAACAGACTGGGAGACTTACTGTGATGGGTATGCTTCACAGGAAGTAATCACACAATATAATGTGTGTACTCTGATGTAACAGGTTTGTCTGAATTTTCCAAGGACTCCAACTAAGTGGAATTAGTTGGAACCTGGCTCTGATACCAAATTTGATGTAGTACAACACTGAGGAAGGTGATAACTTGAGGGGATATGAGCCCAAAGTAGACTAGAACTGATATTAGGACTTTAAGGGCTATTCAAAGACTAGTTCACAGAGAATTAACACAGTCCGATACAGGGGCTGATGGGTGAATAAAAACCAGACTAATGTTAAGCGATATGGAATTTTAGGTTGACAGGTTATAGTGGGAGATAGAAATATGTATGTATACCTGAGAAAACTGGTACAACTACAAGTGCATTGAGTGATTAGCCTCTAAATCATTGGGTTCCAATCAGTCAGCATCAACTGGCACACGAAAATTCCAATTTAGCAACACTAATGCATTTCTTCAAATACCTTGGACACAAAAGTACTCACACAGCATTATGTATTCAAGTATTGACTTGTGATTTCTTCAAACTTCAAGCATGGAATCAATTCCAGGGTTGGTTTAAAGTGATGAGGGATAAGAATTATAAAGAGGTTTAACGATTAGCAAACCTGTGGAAGGATTTCGGTAGATGGATGGTGTAATAGGGTTGGCTGAAGGTATTAAAGGGTTGTAATGAGTGGTTTGAATGTGAAGCAAAGCATGGGTTGAAGGGGAATGATGGATCATGAGGTATAGAAGATGGAAAAGAGGAGTTTTAATTTAAAAAAAAAAACATGAAGGGAAATGTATTATATTCTGGTCGACTGGTTTGAGTATAAAAATATTGGGTTTTTTTATGGTGGTAATGTAAGATTAGGTTTGATATCAAAAGGGTGCAAAAGGAATGGCATGGGATGTGTCCGATGGGTAGTGATGTTAGTAAGGAGGTTCGTTAATGAAGATGGAAGAAGAAGGTTGATGGACTGTAGGATTCTGGGTATGACAAGATTTAATGGAGAAAAACCAGTAAAATATAGAAGAGGAAGAAGTGAAAATAAGAGCGAATAAGAGGAAGAAGATAGATTGGGTTTTTACTTGTGAGAAATCACCAACTCACAACCTTGGTAGCCATGAACCAAGGCTCAAGCAATGGCACAAGCTTGTGAGGAAAATCTGCAGTCATGGAGACGAGCAGGGAAGAAAAATTGCATAAACTTCATTGAATAATAAAGTGGGGATGGGTTTATTTTATAACCCACGACCCTAGGGTTTCTCCCTTACAATCATGTAAAATTCAAATAATTAAAAAGACAATAAAATAGAAACTAACCCCTAAATTAGTCCTCCCTTCTAGAGTGGTTGACCAGCCCTTATTTGGGCCTTATTACTTTTTGACAATCTTGCCCAAAAACAAAAGCAGTAATCCCTACTATGTCTTAACTCTAATAAATAATAAAATATGAAGAACAATAAATCTCTAATAAAAAGGACATGAAGCCTCCATAATGTATCTTCACGTGTTCCTTCATGCTTCTTGTGTGTCTTCATGCATGAATCCCACCAAGGCCATGTGTGGGTTCCACTTAGCTCTTTTCAGATTGTTGCTTACTTGATGAACCATATACTTTCACATATTCTAGGATTTAAACGTCCCCTTGAGTTTCTCTCATGTTCTACTCTTAGATCTTCCCTTTCTTTTACAGTGTTTGGTTGCATATGTTATGTCCATGCTCTTAAAACTGATCATTCCAAGCTAGAACCCAAGGCTCTTTAATGTATTTTTCTTGGATATGCTTCGAATAAGACGGGCTACAAATGTTATCACCCTCTACTCGGAAGTGTATTGTTTCCATGGATGTCACATTCCATGAGACTGTTTCTTTCTTCTCTCTTAGCCATCCTCATCTTCAGGGGGAGAAACATAGTGTATGTGAAGATGAAGCTGTTCTTTTTCTCCCTATTCTTTCATATTCCTTTGATGTTGATGGATGCCATAGCATAGGAGAGCGAGAGGCTATTCTAAAGGAGGCAAATCCTATTTAAAAGAAAGGATGGATGGAAGATTTTACTCATATGTTTGTTAGAAAGAGGTAGAAGGTTGCTCCTAGCTCTCACATGCCTGTCCAATTAGTGACCTCCTCTACAGGTATTGCTCCCTCTCCTCCTGATGATTCTCATTTGCTCATTGCTGTTAGAAAGGGTACCCGTCCTTGCACTCAACACTCCATTGCTAACATGTGTTATGACTCTTTGTCTTATGAGTTTAGGGTTTTCTTTACCTCTTTGTCCTCTATTTCTATTCCATGTAGTGTTCCCTAAGCTCTATCCTGGCTTCAGTGACGAAAGGCAATGAAGGAAGAAATGTAGGCATTTAAAAAGAATGAGACATGGGATGTTGATCTTTCAAGAGGGAAGGAGCCAGTGGGGTGAAAATGTTTATTGTTGGTGAAGCTCTAAACAAATGATACTGTTGTATGATATAAAGGATACACTCAAGACTTATGAGATTGATTACTGGAAGACCTTTGTTCCATTAGCAAAGATGAGTTCTATCAGGATCTTTGATGCGAAGAGTCATGCAAGACTTGTGTATGTGCCGCCCCACAAGAGAGTTAGATTCAAGAAAGAATGTTATGTGGGTTTAATAAAGATCTTATAAGGGGGAACATTTATTTTATGTATCCATGTAATAAGGCCAATAGTGCCAAAGTTTTGTTGGGGTTATTTTTAGAGAGTAATCACGTCACTTACTTTTTAGCCCAAGTTTTCAAGGGTCAAAACTTGGATTTTGGCTTGATTTCAACCTCTCAGGTATCTCTCTTATCTCTTCTTCTTTCACTTTTTTTTTTCGTTCTCTTATATTATCTTTCTTTAAGAAAACCAAAAATAAAACCTCTGTTCAAGGGCCTTCTATGTTTTAAAATTTCATGATTTGAACGAGTAAAACTTGTTAAAAAATGTCATGAAATTTGAACTGTAGGACCGGAATATGCCCTAAAATTTTTGGAATTTTCTGATGCATAAAGAAGGCATTTTGGTAATTTTCGGGTTTTTAGCCCAAAATTATAGAAATACCTTTTTTTGTTCTTTTTCTTTTTTATTCTTATTTTCTATTTTAATTCCTTATAATCTTTTTTTCTATTAATCTATTATCTGATTTCTCATAGTTTGTGGTAACTTGAATTGCTTTAAAATTCAATTATTGAACTTTTGCTTCCATACTTTAAATTTAATCACTTGGAAGGTTTTTTGGTTATCCTTCATCAAATTTTTTTTTATCTTTCCTTGCATCTTGCATCAATTTTGGTGTTAGGGCCATGTTCTTGTGGATCTATATTCAGTCATGGTGCGATATTTTGGGTATGGGGTTTCTCTAACTCTTCCAGAGTTTGAGATATGGGCGAAATTTATCTGTGAAGAGGAACTTAGATTTGAACTTGCTCATGTGGACAAGAATATTTCTTGTGCAAGAAAATTTTTGTTTTATCACACATGGTTTTGTGATCTTCTTCAACATCAAAGTGAGATTTTTCACACCTGGGTTTAGGAAATTGAAAGGGTGGAAAGAATTCGAATAACATCTCAAAATATACTTGATCAAGTCAAAGCTATACGGGAACAATTTAGAGCAGACCAAGAAGTTAGATTTAGGAATCTTATTCCAACTCTAATTCAAAAGCCTGAATCTGAAAGTTAACTTGCAACCTAGAAGAAAGTCTAAATCCACGAAAAGAAAAAATATCAAGGTAAAAGAATTATTGCAAACCTTCCATCCTTGCTCCTCCACTTTCTATGTTACAAATCATTACAAAAGCCACACTTTTTCTAAGACCTAGAAGATTCCAGCTTGCTCAAAAGCCTGGAAGCGGATTTGATCATGATCCAGGTCCAAGCAGCCCTCTAGTTCCAAGATCACATGCGAGTTTTTCATTCTCAGACCTCCACCACATAATCCTTCATTCTTGAAGAACCCGGATCATGTCATTGAAAGCTATGAAGAATGGTGGATCATCTCAAATTCTAGGTCGAATTTCTCCCCACCCCGAGAGAATGATACGGACAATCAAGCAAGATTTATGTATGCACCCCACAAGAGAGCTAGACTTAAGCAAGGATGTTATGTGGGTTTAGTAAGGGTCTTATAAGGGGAACATTTATTTTGTGTCCATGTAATAAGGCTAATAGTGCCAAAGTTTTGTTGGTTTTTTTAAAGAGTAATCATGTCATTTTTAGCCCAAGTTTTTAAGGGTCAAAACTCGGCTTTTTGGCTTGATTTTAGTGTCACTAGGGAGGTTATTTAGTTACCTATCTAACGACACCAAGATTGTGCAAATTCGAGATGATTTGGGAAAGTTATAACTAAATTACTGAAGGTGTATCAATGAATGACATGAATAGTGTTTTGTGTCAATAATTCAAAGTATATATATATTTTTTTGATGAAATAAAGAATTATATTAAAAAAGGAAGAAAGACAAAACAAACAATGATACAGCCCAAACAAAAGGCAGGCCAGAGAGAAGCCACAAAGAAATAAAACAAAAAAGCTACATCAGACACAAGGGCAAGGTTTCCCCTTTGAACACAGTAGATTGCCCCGAACTCCACTTTGCCACTTTGTCAGTCAAATCATCTTGACTACGAGGAATATGATGAAGGTTGGCATTGGTAGACCTCACCAAATTCCTAATTTTTGCTATGAAATGATGATGTCTCTAAGGCCCACGTTGAGTACCACTCATCTAAGCAAAGATAGACATAGAGTCCCCTTCCATAATACAATCCCTGATCCCCTTGATTTTAAAAATCCTTAACCCTTCCAAAAGCCCCTTAATCTCTGCCTGAATAGTCACTAACACCCATAGGGCCACCTCTGACCCAAATAATAAGACCAAGAGAGTCCCTCAAAACACATCCATACCCTGCCTTACTTGGGTTCTCAAATGAAGCACCATCAACATTCATATTAAGCATATTATGAGGGGGGGGGGGCTCCAATCTAACTGGCCATTTTTAGCGGGAACCTAGGGCCCCACCAGACAAGCAATCCAATCCTGCATCATGTCATTCATGGAGACCTAGAACTCCTTCACATGGACCTACGAACAAATATCACACACAATAATTCAAAGTATGGGACTCACTAATGTGGCTGGTTGGCTGACTGTTTGAATATCTCTATGTTTTGGCAATTTTAGGATTAGGAAATTTTGAATATTAGCAAGAATTAGATATAGGAAAGTATTTTTGTATGTTTGGGATTTTAGAAGTTCATGTTTTTAGTATTTCTTAGGAATCAAGTTTGTATTTTTTAGCAAGTTTTACTGTTTTCAGAAAGTTCTAACTTCTTTAAGATGTAGAAGATTTCTACTATGGATTCTCTATGGAGGAAGGGATTTCATTTACCGAGTATGTCTTTTATGTTACTGCGAAAATGAATTTGCCTCTCACCTTCTCATTCATTGTCCTTTCTCTTAGGAGATATGGTGTGGTCTAGCTAGTGATTTTGGGATGACGTTTGTTACCTTTGAAAATCTTAGGAGTTGGGTGGGAAGATGGTCAAATCCGGCGCTTAATGGGTTTGGTAAGCAAATTTGGAGATTAGCGCTAGCGGTGGTGTGTTGGGCAATTTGGAATGAGAGGAACAACCGGGTCTTTAAGGGCTACTTGGAACCAGCTTGGAAGGTATATAGGAGGGCTAAAGACTTTGTTGTTTTCTGAGCGCGTAGATGCAAAGGATATGAAGGTTTACTGGAAGGTGCTTTAGTGAGGAATTGGGAGAATACAATAGGGATGTATGCTCATCGAAGCTTTTCGTTCTTTCGGGTTGCTTTCTTGAGTGAGGCTTTTGTTTGTTTTGCTGTTTTGGGGTTCGGCCCCTGTTTTTTGTCTTCCTTTTTGGGGCTCTCTCATCCTCTTGCTTTTGTTTTTTTCCTTTTCTTTTGGTAATAAATTTTCTTTCATTCATAAAAAAAAAGTATATTTAAAGGCACCTCTTCCCCTTGATTAAAACAGTGAAGATTGAATAAAATTTGTGTGTGATATTGGGTGGTCTCCCAAGTGGTTGTAGGCATTCTTTTCTATAGTGTGATGCCACTCTCATAGCTCCCCTCTCCATCGGGTTGTAGCACCCTAGGTGCACACGTGAGTTCCCTCACCCTCCCAGGTATTTCTCTTATCTTTTTTTATTTCTCTTATTCGTTTTCTTCTTTTATCTTCTTCTTTAGGAAAACCAAAATTTTTGGGTTTTCAATAGAACCTTTTTTTTTATCGATAAAATTAGAAAATTTTATTGAGTTGGAAAAGTACGAGGAGTATAAAAACAACAAACAAACAAAGGGGCTCTTAGCTGAGAATCAACTTGTTCCATTCAAGAACAAAATCCTAGAACTTCACCACTTTGAGATCAGGATGGTGATAAAACCTCCATTCAAAGACCTTCTGTTTTATGAAATTTCATGATTTGAGTAGTAAAACTTATTCAAATATCATGAAATTTGGACTATAGGACCTTTGGACACGTTAGAAGGGTATTTTGGTAATTTTTTTATTTCAATCTAAAATTACAGAAATCCTTTTTTTGGATTTTTCTCTCTTTTATTCTTCTTTTTTGTTTTAATTTCTTTTAATATCTTTTCTATCATTTTATTCTCTCATTTCTCATAGTATGTGGCTGCTTGAATTGCTTTAAACTTCAATTATTAAACTTTTGCTTCCGCACTTTAAATTTAATCACTTGTGAGGCTTTTGAGTTATCTTATATCAATTTTGGTATCTTCCCTTGTATCATGCATCAATCTTGATCTCAGTTGCTGCAAATCAATGTTAGCCATTGTTTCAACTAGATGTCAAGAATGTCTTCCTTCATGAAGACCTTGAAAAAAAAGTCTATATGAGATTACCTCATGGTTTCCAGTTATTGATAGGCAAAGGGAAGGTGTGCCACCAAAAGAAGGCTCTCTATGGTCTCAAACAATCTCTCTGAACATGATTTGAGAGATTCTAAAGTGCTATGTTTAGGAATGGCTACAGATAGTGCCAAACTAACCATACTCTTGTTGTGAAGCATTAGCAAAGAAAAGTATTAGCCCTTATTGTCTATGTTGATGACATTGTGGGTACGGGTGATGATTATTGTGAGATCAATCATTTAAAAGTTTTTCTTGGAAAGGAATCCGAAATCAAGGATTTGGGGCCTCTTAAGTACTTCCTTGGAATTGAAGTTGCTAGATCAATGATGGTCCCTTTATATCTCATTGTAAATATGTATTAGATCTCCTTCAAGATTTTGGGATGCTAAGATGTAAACCTTGTCACACTCCCATTGAGTCTAACCATCGCATGCATGCAAATAAGTGCAACATACTTATTGATATTTGTAGGGAAGCTGCCAGATATCTCTTATGTAGTTGGAGTGGTTAGCCAATTTATGCATGCTCTCACAACCAAACATCTTGAGGCAACATACTGCATTGTTTGGTTGGAGAGATTGGATCATGTGGAGGAATATTTTAGAGATTTATACCGTGAGGACCGCCCCTTGAGACCAAAAGTGGATGGTTTAAATCTACCTGTGTTAGGGAGTGGACAAGCAGAATGGTTGGAGAGGGTTTTTGAGGAGGAGAAAAAAAGGCTGTGTGGCTTCTTTAAGGGGACAAAGCCCCTGGCCTGGATGGCTTTACGATAGCATTTTATAAATCGTGCTGGGAGGTGATCAAAGGGGATCTTATATTGGTGTTTAAGGATTTCCATGAGAAATGCTTTCTAGACAAGGGAAGCAACACCACTTATATCGCTCTTATTCCAAAGAAAGAGGGAGCGGATCAGCTGTTTGATTTTAGGCCGGTGAGCTTGGTGGGTAGCAGTTATAAAATAATATCCAAGTGTCTAGCGATACGTCTTAAGGAAGTTCTTCCAAGGATAGTCTCTAAGGAGTAAGAAGCTTTTTTGCAAGGTAGAACAATGGCGGATGGTGTGTTATGCACAAATGAACTTATTTACGGCTGGATTCAGGAGGACAATCCTGGGGTTTTATGTAAATTGGATCTGGAGAAGGCTTATGATCATGTAAACTGGGAATTCCTTTTGAATGTTTTGCGCAGATGTGGTTTTGGGGTGAAATGGAGACCGTGGATTTGGAGGTGTATTAGTTTGGCGTCGTTTTTAGTACTTCTGAATGGGGTTCCCAAGGGGCATTTTGGGTGCAGTAGAGG
>JAOXJP010185172.1:0-12377 GCA_025762735.1 Platanus orientalis
AAGTGGATGCACGCAATTACTCTAGATGAAGCAACTACTTACAGACTACGAATTGTCTCAAGAAACAATGAACTTGTTCATTGAAAACTTAAATGCAATTCAAATCTCCAAAAACTCAGTGCAACACTTTATGACTAAGAATATAGATATTAGACACCATTTCATTCGTGAATTAGTTGAAAAGAAAACAATCTCTCTAAAGTATGTGTCGACCGAGGATAAACTGGCAGACATCTTCACAAAGGCATTGGACTCGAAAAGGTTTGAATACCTTCAAGGTGCGATGGGGATGTGCTCAAGTTGATTATAGGAACAAAATTACCCTAACAACAAATTAAAAATATTTAAGGGTAATATGGAAGAAACCAAGGAAAAAGTGAAGAAATTTACCATTTTCTTCAAAAGAATCCATTTTCGATCGATCTAAACTGGTGGTAATCGTGGACTACGGACTGTCTTTTGATATTTAAAGATGGAAAATCCTTACATTAATCCTAGATCGAGCTAGGATCATACCCAAGGTTTTTTTTTTTTTTTTGCTCTCCCCTCTTCCCTTCTTTGCAAACTATTCAACTCCTTCACTCCACACCATGTCAAAGAGAGATCTAGGGAAGGCACCCATGCTTGAGAAAGAGCAAACCAAGCATCCAAGGACGGCATCAATCAACTATAGAGCATTATATAACTTTACAGCTCTTTACATCTACAACAACATCTTCTCCAAGAAGAAGATTTTCATTGAGAGATCTATGAAGCAAACAACTCTCCATGACTTCACAATCGGCATGGCGATTCCACATGACGGGTGGATACAAATCACCGTCATCAAGGGTACCATGCAACAAGAAGTGGTGAGGATTTTCTACTCCAACATCCACAACAACAACTTCACCAACCTATCTTTTAAGACAGAGGTTTATGCGGTCTGGATCTTGATCAACCCTGATAGGGTGGTGATGCTTTTGGAGATTGCTCGCCCCACCACCAACATCATTGTCTTTCCCAACCAAGGGATTGACAAAGCTCATATTTTTGAGCTTTTCGAGAGAGAGGGCAATTCCTGGTTCAGGAAATTGCCAACTACTGAGTGTTGCATGGTGGCAAGGGTACTAGACATCATTCTTAAGCACACTCTGCTGCAGACAACACACAAGACCAATATGACAGATGATAGGGTGCACCTAGTAGCTAGCTTGATAAAGGGCAAATCCATTGATGTCCCGTCCATCATGTGCCAGGTCATGTTGTAGTCGTTCATTGACAATGGGACGAAGAGGAGATTGCCATTTGGGGTGCTAATCACCCAACTCTTAGAACAGTGTGTCGTCACTTTTTCCAATGATGTCGTAGTCCTTCCTCAAGGACTCCCCATCAATGATGCCACCATCAAGAGAGTGGAAGAGCAAAAGCGGCCGGCACCAAAGGCAACTCAGATAGCTGGAGAAGCAGCATAGCTTGTCTTGACACCTACACCAGCTCCAACAGATGCTCCACTAGCATTGGAGATTCCCCCATTTGCACCAAAGATAGATCCACCACCTCCTTTAGCTCAGCCTCCCAATCCTAAAGTATCCCCATCTCTCTCTGGACTCATCTAGGATATTCACCACGACCTCAGTCAAATCTTGCAGTGCTTTGAGTGGTTAGGCTAAAAGGTTGATAGCGTGGATGGGAGGCTTACCCACATTGAGGGTATCATTGATCCCTCATGAGCTCCTAAGCCTCATCTTATTGCAGATGTCCTCGGTGATGAAAAGGATGAGGATGAGAGTGATGAGGACAAGGATGAGGATGCCTAGAGCACCTTCGTGTGTATTTTGTTTTTTTCTTCTTTTTTTTCTTGACTTGTAATCATCACAATATTAATGAAGAAAACTATTTTTGGTAATCTCCTTGTCTTACTATCTCTATCTTTTATCTACCTTCGGTTTCCATGATAAAAAGGGGGAGAAAATTTTAAATGAGAGAATGAATGTAGGGGGAGAAAACTAAAAACAAAGGACCAAATCAAATTGAGAATGAGATCCACAATCCAAAGAACTTCCTAGTGTTAGGCATAGATTTCTAAAATGTTGAAGTTAGGGGGAGAAACTCAACATAGAAGTTGGAAATTTAATAAACTAAAGAGCCTAAACAAATAAAAATTGTGATCAATACACATAAGCATCTCATCTCTACTCATTTAGCATATGCATCTTTTCATGACTATTCATGTCCATATGTTTGCTTGTGTGCTCATTATACTATTTCCTTTAACTTGACTAATCTCAGATTGAGAAAGGTATTTTGGTTGTCAAATGAGTTTCAAGACCTAAGTGCAATGCTAGAGAAGAAATAAAATGCAAAAGACCAAGCTTAAATCAAGGGGAGAACTAAAGAAAATTTAACCCAAGGATACGCATCTACAGCTGATCTATAGAGTCTCAATATTTGTACTTTTATAATTCATTCTTGTACTTTAAGTTTTGTCATGGAATTCCCAAAGGGGGGATTGTTAATGTAATAGGTAGTAAATTCCATGAACTATAAAATACAAAGCTGTATAGACTAGGGCATAAGAGGAGTCATGTTAGAGTCTAAGAAGTTTGGGGTCAGAAGCTGCATGAAGAACAAGCCCAAGTTCTCAATAATACCTTATGGAAAGCTAATTGAACGCACACAAGGTATCCCGAAACATTCACAAGATCATTCCAAGATCAAAAAGGTAAAACATGTAATGTATGTGAATCGGAGGTCCAAGAAGGGTTTCAAGGACCTAAAAACCTTCCCAAACCAAGAAGGAATGATCTTGAAGTCATTAGAGCCCTCTAAGAACAAATTTGGGGCTTTACAGTATAGTAGGATCGATCCAAACATTTTGGTTTGATCCAAATAATTTGGATCGATCTAGGATCGAACCAGAGACTCTCGGTGCACTTTTTTGAGAAGTTGGATCGATCCAAAGTGCCAGAACTCGCCATAAATGAGTGTAACGACTAATCAATCTTTCATAAATGGAAAATATTGAATGGGGATAAAAAATAAACATTAGAGATGATTCTCATATAATAGATAACAAACGATGAGTCCTTTATAAATTAGGGTGAGCGCCAGAAAGCAAAGTAGAACTCTTCTGAATATTTTTGAAGAAATACACTACTTATATCATCTCTAAGATCTGAAAGGTATTCAAGTCTTCATTAAGTGCGTATAACTCTCTAGATTAAGAAGAGAGAGACCGACTTAAGGAAGCATCCTTGCTCGTGCTAAGGCATATCATTAAGAGGCTATCTTAAGAGTTATTCTATTAAAAAACACAACCGAGATTCAAAAAGTCACAACTTACTTAAAAGGGAGCGATCCCATACTACGCTTATAGCTACATCAACCTTCAAAGAGGTAAGAAAAGCTATTTATATTTATATGAAATTGTGATAACTCTCATCAGAGTCACCGAGAGTTTGACACTACTATTGGAGACATCGGTAGTGTAGACCTAGGCACCTCATCGAAGGTGTAGACCTTTCATGTCAGAGACACAGGGAATAAACACAGCACTATCATCAGAGACACTGATAGTCTAGACTTAGCACTTCTGCCAAAGACATCGGAAGTGTAGACCACACTCACTAGAGACACTAAGTGTAGTAGATAGGCCTTATTTAATTTTATCAGTGATTGTAATTTGTCAATCTTAATAAAATTATATAGCTCGGTTGTGATCTTTTGAAAGTGGACATAGGCCTTATGCCGAACCACTATAAACTTATTGTGTTGTGTGTGCTTGGTGATTGTCTTAAATAGTTGCATTCATTTTATTAAATTCCTCATTTATGTATTCATTGCAATTGTTCACGCTACAGTTAAAATGATAAGAAATTATTCAAATAAGTATACGGAACCTATCAGCCCTGTTCCCGCTCTGCTATAGGTAACACTATAGTGTATGATAAAACCTCATGGTCTATGATTGGTTCATAGAGAAGTAATCTATTAATCAAAATCCTTACACTGCAATTAGTCAAGATTAAGTAAATTACAAAAAAAGGAGATTTAAATTTAAATTATCCTATTCACCCCCCCTCTAGGAATATATTACTAAACTTTCAAAAATTAAAAATGGCACTCTGACCCAGTCTTAGCAAATAGGGGCAAAAAAGGAAGCAAAATGAATTAGCACCAAGGCTGAAAACTAAAAATGGCACCATGGGTTAAGTCAAGTCAAGTATTGTCAAAAGCACACAACTGTGAGAATCTTCATTTGGTAGAGTTGAAATAAATCCCTCAAACATAGGCATGTAACTCCATCCTTGCTCAAACACTCTCCCAATACAAAAAAGAGGCACATTCAGAGAGGCAAAGCTTACATAAGCCTTCCATACTTCATCCAAGCTTGGCTTGAAAACATGACATATGTGAAACATGACCAAATATACCTGAGGGCCACATACTAGGTCATTACCAAAATCCAAAGACCCTGAGGGACCCAATTTTTAAAAATGAATGAATTTTTTTTACAAATGAGTCATAGATATCTTTCAAAAACATTTATCCAGTGCAGCTGACTCAGGCTTCAAGTTCAATCTTTGATCAATCAACACTAACAACCATTAGCCTAGTCATAGCTCCCAAAGAAGGAAGTCCTTTTGCACAATTGTCGTAACTCTAGAAACAAGGAGCAACCAAATGTAATTTTGAAGCAGAGATGATGTCTTATCTCTCATCAATTAAGATTGAAGATGACACACCATCTCCTAGCAAAAGAAGCAGAGATGATGCCTCATCTCTCATCAATTGTGATTAGAGATGACACATCATCTCCTACCAAGTAAAAAAATAGAGATGATGCATCATCTTCCATCAATTGTGATTAGAGATAACACGTCACGTCCAAACAAAAGAGTAGAGATGATGTTTCATCTCTCATCAATTGTGAATAGAGAAGAAACATTATCTCCCAACTAAGAAAAAAAGGCAGAGATGATGTCTCATTTCACATCAATTGAGATTGGAGATGGCACATCATCTCCAAACAAGGAAAAGAGCAGAGATGATGCGTTATCACCCATCAATCAAGATTGGAGATAACACGCCACCTCCCAAGTAAAAAAGTAGAGATGATGTCTCATCTCTCATCAATTATGATTGGAGATGACACTCATCTCCCAACAAGTAAAAGAGTGGAGGTGATGCATTATCTCCCATCAATTGTGGTTGGAGATGACACCCATCATCTCCCAACAAAAGAGAGAGAGAGTAGAAATGATGCCTCATCTCTCATCAATTGAGATTAGAGATGACACTTCATCACCTAGCAAGTAAAAAGCAGAGATGATGCGTTATCTCCCATCAATTATGATCAGAGATGACACATCATCTCCCAGCAAGTAAAAGAGCACAGGGGATGCGTAATCTCCCATCAATTGTGATTGGAGATGACACATCATCTCCTAGCAAAAAAGAGCATAGATGATATCTCATCTCTTATCGATGAAGATTGGAGATGACACATCATCTTCTAGCAAGCAAAAGAGCAAAGGTGATGCGTTATTTCCCATCAATTATGATTGGACATGACACATCATCTCCCAATAAAAGTGAGGAAGCAAAGTCCATCCATGGCAAAAGTGACCCGATGATATGTCATCACCCCAGTAAAGCCTGCAATCATGGCAATGCCATCTTTGATCAGAAATGATAATGCCTTTCATTTATGATATTGTTAATCTTAGGCTGCTGCAAGTTCGGTGAGGACCCCACATCTTGCCGCACAAGAAATGTTGTAACCTTTGACATAAAAGATTGTATAATCCGGTATAGATAAGTGTCATTCTTCATTCCATAGCCTATGTATTATGCCAATCATGTTTATAAATTAGATTATTGAGACAAGTACATAGAGTCAATCTCTTAGGATCTCCATGACTTTCAAAGTAAACTTAAAACTCCTAACTTACCCTACATTGGCTACCGCAGGTTTAATGAGGACTCTACGCTTTTACCTCACAAGAAATGGCTGCAACCTTCAACATGATAGATTGTCTACTCAGGTTTAGACAAATGTTGATCTTCATTCCGTAGCCTATGTATCATGACAACCACCTTTGGAAATTAGTTGAAACAAGTACCTAGCATTTATCTCTTGAGATATCTATATGTCTTTCGATGTAAGCCTAAAAACATCTTGATATACCCTACCAGATCGAGCAAGTTCACTGAATCAAGTTGGTACATGACTTTGAAGAAGGCTCACCCAGATAACTGCCTTTCTGGGTGTAGGTAGGTGTCATCACTTCATAGCCTACGTATTATGAAAATCATGTTTGTAGATTGAATGATTGAAATAGATATGCTAGCACTGATCTCTTGGGATTTCCATGGCTATCGAAGTAAGCCTAAAAATCTCCTGATATAGGCCCTGACAGGAAATCCCTGGTAGAGACAAATTGTCTCATGGCATTCGTTTATTTGGACATAGGCGGATGTTGCACCTCAATTCATAGTCAATATGTTATCTTGGTATTAATATAGTTAGGGTGTCATGCATAATACATAGCAATGAGTTCCTTGTTATTACAACCCCTATAGCTTCCAAAGAGAGCACAACAACATCTTCGGTCTCGGTCGGTCCTCTACTTACACTCTATTAAAGACGGGACAACTATAAGGTATAACCCACCTGTGATGTCTATTTATGAGGACATAAACACGCATCACAATTCATTCCACAAAGTATTTGTAATTCCTAAGGCAATAGTAGGACTGCTATCATGCTTAAGGAATCCACCATCACAGCAATTGGTTCCTTGTTATCACAACCTCCATAGGTTCTTGGGAAAGAGTGCATCAACATTTATCTGCATGTCCACCAAAGCCCTTACAACAATAGTTAGCACACCCGGTCCACACTATTGAACGTCATGCCTTTGTATCAGCCACTTTTCATTCAATAAATTATCTGTCGCATTACTAACAGCCACCCCATGACATTTGACTTCAGACACAAACAATGCCACACTTTGATCCATCAAGTCTACAAAATGTTAATTTCTAGCCATAGTCTAAACAACTATCATGTCTAAGGAGCATCGCCATAGCATGGGTTACTCATTACCCTCCCCATAGCTTCTCGAGAAATAGCGCAACAACATTTCTCTGCTAGTCTTGATGGTCATCGTTCAACAAATAGACCTTTTAGCACCGACCCCCCATAACATTGGCTTATTGGGACATAAGCACATGTTGGATTCACCCTTAAATGGTGTGTGTTATACCTACTATAACAATGACTGGGTTGCTATTACCTAGACAAGGTACAACAACCGATCCTATAGGATCCTACCCTTGTTTAGGAGAAAGTCATTATACATTCTCCCTTACATCGCTATGACATTGTTTAAGTGGGATGAAAACAATGCTACATAGAAATCCATAACCTATGTATCACCGCTAATTGATAAATGGTACGTAGCACTAACCTTCAAAGGTCCCATAGCTTTTCTAGAGAGAGCTTCTCAAAATCTCTCCATGAGTCCCGTAAAATATGACATTTTCCTAAATGGGACTAATGTAAAGCCACAAGCAATCTTCATGAATGATATTAGCATATGTGTCACTATTGATGTAAAACCTGAGCAGTTTTCAAAAGTGATACATAATTTTTCTATAGCTTTTCCAGAGAGAGCTTTGCTAACATCTCTTCGTGAGTCCCATTAAAACGCTCAAACATAGTAAAAAAAGGACTCCATAGCAATCAATTTTCAAACAATCAATAATTATTCAATACAAAAAATCAAAAAAGCCTACAACATTTCAATATTTGGCAAAGTTCCTAAGAAACTTCAACACTTCAAACAACTTAATTAAACCAAAAACAAATACAAAGTGCATAAGTCATCTGAATGATTTATAACTTTTGCATGATCAGGTTTCCACAATGTTTTCAAGCATTTGTGCCTGATGTCAATTACTTACATGTCTCCTAATGCAGCATAAGTGCTAATTGCAACACCCCTGAGAAGATACAAATTCCTTGCATACAACTCATAGATAACTCTATTTTCTAAAAGAGAGTCTCTATTGGTTAATACCCATTTCCAACTCAGATAACTTTGAAGGAATTTGAAAAACATCGAGAGAGTTGACTTTCAATTCAAGAAGGCATTTCAAAAAGTGAAACATTTGCAAAACCCTAATCAACTAATCAGGGACAAAATTTAGCCCACCATGTTTTCTCAAACCAAATTGTTCTACATTTTCAAAACCACCCCCTACTATCCCTGAGTTACATCCAAGGAATAATTAGAGTCTCGCCAAAGTCAAAATCAAGGTACTTCCTTCTTTGCTATGTATGGCAAAGCCATACATACCAAAAGGGGTATCAGTCAGCACCTAAATTTTGACTTGGGTCATCAAATAGAATGAAAGAACATCAAAGCAGCACTTAGGCATAAAGACTCTAGACAAACTTGGTTTAGGGAGATCAAAATAAACTCTAGGAAGTTAGGCATTTATTGTGAAGTCTTCCCCAAATATTTCGGTGCAAAAAGCATCATTTGTGTCATACCAGTTGTAATATAAGCATAAAGATCAGCCCAAGTACACCATTTATGGTCAAACCCTGATTCTCCATGAAGCGTCAATAGGACTATGAGGGTCCAGATTTAAGACCCCTAAATACATTGCCTTTAATTTCCCCAACCTCCGTAAGCCTTCCCATAAGAAAGCATCATAGACAAAAAATTACCATTTTGCCCTTTGGCCTTCAAAAGCCAAAAATTAATATCTTCACACATTGTCTACAAATTCTCTAGCCTCCATAAGTCTTCCTATGGTGAAGTATCACAATTGAAGAATTTTCATTTTTACCTCTTTTGTCCTCACATACAAAAAAATTACCATTTTACCCTTTTACCTTTAAGATTTATCCCTGGACCTTCAAAAGACTCCTGAAGCTTCTCCTATTACAGAATGCTGTCACCACCTTCAAGGAACTTATCATAGGATAGATATTTTCCGAAACTAGCAACAACCAATTTCTCAACCTCTGAAAACCCTTGGTCGAAAAATGACGCACAAAAAGCTCTCAAAGATTCATCTAGTGTTTGAATTTAGAGAGGTTAGTGGCCATCTTTCAATCTTGGACTTATCTTTAATCAATTATTTCTTAGAAATACGGTATCCAAGGTCTTAAACCCAAATGAAATCTTAAATATTTCTTGGGGGTGAAAAGTTGGTTCAGGCAGCATTTCACCTATATGGGTCCAGAATGTTCCCGAACCTCCAAATCCTGATTTGTTAATCCCTATCTCTCTAGATCAATAAGGCCTTTGCAAAACCCCCTAAGGGACAAAAGCATTTGAGGAATCAATCTACTTTGATTCCTCCAATTACTTCAAAATTAGCTACACATTTGGGTCAAGTGTTGTGTACTCAACTAAACCTTGGGAATTCACCAGAACTACAAAATTCAGTCTAGTAATGGCCATTTCTCAACAAATCTGAGGCCTTTAAAATACTATCACCCTAAACAGCCCCATCTGGAAACTCTTCAATCCCAGTCACCACATTTTTCCTACATTACATCAAGGCACCTTTTGTTTGTATTTGACATGCAAAAAGCCTCTAAGAACTCTCCTGGACTTAGAATTCAGCTAGGTCAGGTTCATTTTCTTAGTTTTCTCCCTAACCTCAAAATACTATTTCTTGAGCCAGGGAAATACAGGATGTTTGCTAGCCCAATACTACCATTCTCCAGTCATCTATAGGCATAGTGTCTCATCAACTAACCCTATTTTGAAAACCCCTCAGTAATTGCCCAAGAATTTGTTAGATGAGCTACCAGTTCCTATCAATTCTTGACTCTCTGAAGCTAAATACACCATGAGCCTACGTTTTCATAGAAACTTCTAGCAATTCTAGTGACATTTCTAACCAAGGTCATTTACCTGACCGGAAACAAGTTTTCGAGTGTAATTTCCTACTCGGGAATCGTAACTCATAATGGTTTCAGCCTATGGCTCATAAAAGCTGGGGGGACACCTTTAATCTAAAGATCCCATAAATCAATTTAACCATCTTAATCCTCCAATAATTATTTGAAGCTTTTTTAGGCAAATAAACTCCTTATTTCACCCGTTGCCTATATCGTAATATGGCTTCGACTGATTCATTGTGATCAGAACATCTGAGACTTCAAAAGCAAACATTTTGACTTCACTTGTGCTTTAGCACAAGAACCCATAAAGTGTGGTAGACAAGCAATGAGGTAAATTTAATTCATTTAGGGTTAATGAGCTCATCCTTTTTAGATTTTAGCTCATTAACTCCCACTAATACTCATTAAATGCATTCACACCTAAGGGGTTATTTCACAAACCCTTAGATTGGAATCTTCATGTGCACCCCATGCTCCTCACCCTCAGATCATTTACTTGAATTTCAAGTCCCTATAGATCTCACATCCCACCCCCCATTTAGTACTTTTCATCTCCACCTTTGATTGGTTCCAACCAATCAAAGTGAGTAGATTTCAACCTATGTTTCATCAACTAGCCATTGATCCCATACACCCTTGTACACCCCCCTTTGGGTCTAAAATCTAATTTTTAAAGTTTTATTCTACCCCCATGCAACCCTAGATATAGCACAACCAACTACCACCCTTGATTAGTTCCAACCAATTGAAGTGGATAGATTTCAACCTAAGTTTCACCATCTCACCATTCATCCCATGCACCCCCATACTCTATACCTAAGATCAAAGTCTTTAAACACCAAATATCTAGGGTTTAAATCCCTACCCAACATCCTACACTCCCCACTTAAGCCCAAATCCCTACCCTTGAATGTTTATGGAGGACGTTTTTATCCTAGAGGGGGGTGAATAGGATAAAAAAAATCTTTTTAATTTACCCCCAATTCAAAATTTCCAATACAAGATGTTTGTTATATTACTTGGAATTTTAATGCACCTACAAATATGTATCGATAATTCAAGTGCAATTCAATGGCAATTTGAAATATTGATCTTTCAGTTTATATTTTCACTTAATTGCAAATGTGAAAGATTATGTATGAAATGATAAACATGTCATGCAAATATTGAGAGAAGAGACAATTCACACCACACAATCATACACACAACACAATGTTTATACTGGTTCGGCACTCGAGCCTACATCCACTTTCAAAGCTCCTAACCGAGCTCCTAAATTTTATTTATATTGAAATGTATTACAATCAAGGTTAAAATTCAAAACCTATCTACTTTCACAACAAGCTCTACTCCCGGTGTCTCTGGCAGAAGAGGTCTATACCCAGTGTCTAGGCGGGTATTGGTCTACACTACCGGTGTCTCCAACAGTAGTGCTAAGGTATACACCCAGTGTCTCCAGCAGGTGTGGTCTACACAGTGTCTCCGACAGATGTTGAGGTCTCAATATAACTAAAAATCAATACAAATTAACTCAAGAGGTTGTTGTATTGCATGATGCTCAAGTGGGTGGATGCTCCTTTGTTGAGCTTGTATTCCAATACGTTCCACCATGCTTCTAAGCATGCCTCTTGCTTCTTGGAGCTTCTCACAAGGGTTTACTTGGGAGTAAACCCTTCTCCATACATCCCTCTTCCTGTTTTTCAAGTAGAGTGCTAGGGAAGCACTTCAAGGCTTTTGATCTTCAATAGATGCACATGTATTGGAGCCTTTGACTGTTGGGAGGTGTAGGATGCCTTGCTCTCTCTCAAAAAGCTCTTCTCTTTTCTTTGTGTGTGATCTCTTGTATTCTTTGTGTGTTCTAGAGCTCATTTGAGCTTCTCTCATACTTATAAAGGATGAGCACCAACGTACACCCTTGATTTGGCATCTTTCTCAATGGTCAACAAATCACAAACATAGATCTATATATATTTTTGAATGTCTATGATGTTAGATCAATCCAACATCCCCGGATTGATCCAGTGTCTCAGTCTGAGACACTTGAGCTTTACTGGATTGATCCGCTAAGTGCGAATAGATCTGACACCCTCCAGATCGATCCGATTCCCATGTTTTTGTGCCATTTTGCCAAAATCCTACTTCTAGTCACTTGGGAACCTATGTAGGTGGCATTCATTGGTCTATGTGATTATATAAAGATCTTTTAAGTTTATTATCCTATGTCTAACACGTTAAATACCTTTATAAAGCTTTCTTGAGCTTTGATGAGTTGAGTATTCAAGATTTTTAGAGCTTGAAAACTTTTGGGAATGGATCATCCTTAGCTTCAAGTAATGGAGCTCGTTTTCCTTCTCAAAAACCAACACTTGATGATTACAGACATAACTAAGATATGCAATGAGCCCATGCCATGCCTAATCTACCACTCCATGTATTTTATACAATATGGAATTGACAATTT
>JAOXJP010185183.1:0-12377 GCA_025762735.1 Platanus orientalis
ATCTCTACGAATTTGGGGTTGATATCCTCTGCGACGCCCGTTAGGCTAGACACCAGGGGTGGGGGCCATTCACTTTTGGGATGTCCCATCACCTCCAAAAGTGAATGGGTCTCACCCCCTTGTGTCTTGCCTCATGGAGCATCACACAAGGGGGCATTGCAAAGTGCTTCGAATTTGTGCAACGTTCCTTGGCAAGACACAGGGTTGGGGATATGAATCCCAAAAGTTGGTCCTAAAAGTGGCAGAATATCCTCTGTGATGCCTCATGAGGCAAGACAAAAGTGGTGGGGCCATACAATTTTGGGATGTCCCATCACCCCCAAAAGTGAATGGGTCCGACCCCCTTGTATCTTGCCTCACGGGATATCACATAGGATATCAACCCCCCAAAAGCCCCTCAACTAGGGCTGCAGGTAGGGCCAGGCCAGAAAAAGCTTAGCTAAGTTTGGGCCAGATTTTAAGCTTGAGCTAAAGTTTGGGCTTGTCAAGGGCAACCTTGACCCAGTGTGAGCCTGGCCCTAAGCCTAATCATGTAAAAATTTTAAGCCAAAAAAAAAAAAACTATAATAAAACTACATATATAGCATATGTTTTTCTTATTTTTTTTCTGTTACAAGATGAAACTACTAAATGATCCATATGATATCATAGATAATGCGATTTCAAATTCACAATATGAATTCATTAGGAATCACAAAGGATGCAAGCCTTATGTGTGTTTATTTTTTATTTTATTTGGAATGGTTTGATCTCCAATCTTTTTCCAAAAAAGAAAGAAAGAAAGATCTCCAATCTTAGAACTCATGTGGATAAGACATTTGCTACTAGAAGATAGTAGAACGACATCTTTTAATGTGTTTAAGCTTTAGTGAGGAACCTCAATGTAGTTTTTAATGGTAGACCACGTATTCCTCTAAGTATAAAACAAAAAAACAAAAAAATTTGAATAGCTTGGTTTACTCACTTTGACTTGATGATGAGTCAAGTCATACTCCAACATCAAACTCAAATTTGAGATAATTCTGTGATCCTACCTTGATAGTGTTTGCTTCAGCCTAATTGAGTTAACTAAGCACCTGAAGCATAGTTTGAGGCCTGTATGTTTAATTGGGGCTGTGCATGGGCCTTAATTTTTGGATTTTTTAAGGACTAAGCCCATAATATACAATGTTGAGCCAGGAATCAGTCCTACTAAGGCCCAGCCTATTCACGCCCCTACCCCTAAAAAATATGTTCGACTGGGCCCCAGACCTGAATTTAAACTCGGAAAGATTGAACCATGCTTGGGCTAACCTTGGTGCGATCCAATTTTTAGTCTTATGAAATGACCTAATGGGCCTTAGGCAGACTCGAGGCCTAAATTAAGTTGGATTGAGACGTAGGTTTTTCCAGAACCATACTAGAGCTGTAAAAACAGCAACAGGCCCGGCCCATGCACATCTTTAAAAGCCTGGCATCTTGCACTCGGGATCCTCTGTAGTGGAAACCCAGAGCGGAAGGGTGTAGCAATGACTAAGGGTTGACATGTGACATCTACAAGGGTAAAAGCATCAAAACATCAAGTGATTTGAACACATGGTTTGACACTTTTACCCCTACAAATGTTACATGTCAACCTGTGGTGATAGTTATGAGCTTCTGCTAGAGAGGATCCAGACTCAGCATCATGTTATGTGTTAGATGGACCTGAATCATCTCCTGTATGCCTGGAGAGTTATCAAGCCAGTAATAATCAATGCATGACATGATGTTTTATAAATGGTGTCTTTCTCGATAAATACACAGTAAGTACTCGTGTATTTATCACATTGGAAAATAATCAGCTCAAGCAAATTTGTCTACTGCAAGCTACTACATGCATACAAAAAGATATATTACCTAAGAAAAGACTCCCCCACCCCCCCCCCAACCCCAAAATATATATATATATATATATATTGCAGTAGCTTACACACAAAATTGTCTTTTCTGTGTTCATGCAATAGCATGCAGTTAGTAAATTTGACTGAGCTGATCATTTGCCCTCTCCATTTAGACGGGAGATGATTGATATCCATGCTAGATTTGCATAGGCATGATATCTCTCCCCAATTATATTGGAGATGCTTACACCAAACACTCCATCCCATAGGGCTTGAGTCATCTCTAGTCGGATTGAAGAAATATCATACCGAGAGTGGATTGTATCCACTTCTCTTATCATTTGCTCCTCTCTGCACCCTCACCCTGTTAGGGGAAGGGCACATCAGCACCGACAAGTGATTTTCACTTTTTGGAAGGGTGCATTTCACTTGTCGGTGCTGATGTGACCTCCCCCTGACAGGATGCAGAGAGGAGTAGATGATAAGAGGAGCGGATACAATCCACTCTCTATCATACCAATAACAATCCAACATGCCACACCATGCATGACAAAGGGTATTTTGGTACATGAATAGGATGCTAATCTACTGTTATTTACTAGAACACCCTATTTACTCTTGTGTTGATACAAAGAGACACCCTCCCTTTGTACAGGCATTGTGGTCCGGGGCTATCAATGAGTTGAGTTAGCTTGGCTTGACTCGTTAAGAGTTGATCCTAAGCCTGAGCCTTGATTTAAGCGCCTAAGCCTTGATTTAAGCTTGTTCCTTATCAATAAGCTCAGTTAGCTAAAAATAGGGTTTGATTAAAAACATATTATATATTGTGACAATTGCAATGTTCAACTTGGACAAATTAAGCTAATGGACCATTAAGGATAACGGGGCTTTTTGTTGGCATGAGAGCCAAGCCTGAGCTTTGCCATCATGTGACGAGCCTAAGCTGAACTGGGCAAAGCTCGCTCGTTGACACCATAATAGTGGTCATATGTTGATTGGTATTGATGTGATATTTCTCTATCATGTGTACAATTGTTAAATTTAAGTCATAAAAACCTTGCAATCGTACCACAGGTCTGAACCATACGGTTGCAAATTAAAACCTACAACAGTTAGGATACAACTATACATAAATATTAAATCCTAACGATTCATATGCCATTTTTATGATGGCATAAATACTTATATTATTCTTAACGGATAAGTTTAATATAAGGTAGCTTCGTTTTATGGAAAATAAGGATTAAATACATTCTAGTGTAAAAAGGTTTCTACAAAGCATTGTGAGGGTGGTTGGTCATACAATAACAGTAGCAAATTGTGAAAAACAAAGTTGAAACTTGTGACAATCCAACTATGTTTTACAGTTGAAATTCTGTTGAAAATCAGCACGATTTAATGCCCAAATTATGGAGAGGTTGAAAATTATACATGAGAAAGAACTCGGCCAACAAGGTGTACTTGAAGAGGTGATTGTATGACTTAAAGATGGAGAAAGGGAAGAACATTCTATATAAAAAAAAAATTAACATGCTTTTTACATCATTTTCCGATCATATGAGAACTTCATAATTAAGCTACTACATGGAAATGACACATTGGAAATAAAAGAAGTCACAACCACACTCTTATCTAATGAGATAAAAGAAGAAAAACAAGCACTGTGGAGCACAAAGACCAAGGGGGAACAACTTATAAGAAACAATGGGAAAGGACATCGAAGAAAGATGAATAAAGACATGTCAAGATCCAAGTTCCAAGCAAAAAAATAAGTTGCAATCCTACCATTGCAACGAGTATGGCTACTTTATATATGGTTATCATAGCATGCTAGAAAGAATGCTAGTAGCTCTTTTACTATAACATCTTCAATGGCAATAGAATAGAACAAGGAAGAATACATTATGTCTTATTGACATTTCTTTCAATGAATGGATATTAGATTTATGATCTTTGTATTGCATGTTTTCTCTAGAAAAGAAATTGGGTGTTATCTCTTTAGGTGATGTTGTACTTATAAAATGAGTTGTGTTAAGACAATGAAAATCAAGATATTCGATAAAATGATTTACACTTTGGGTGGTGTGTTATATGTTCCAAATATGTCAAAAAATTTAATATCACTTGATTAGTTATAAATATACAATTATAGGTGAAGTCATCAAAATTAAAAACGGTGATGTAGACATTGGGGATCAAGTGGGGCCCACATGTGCTTAAATGGGGTCCACACGTGTATAACTTTGAAGGCTAAGAGTTTAGCACACCTAAGAATTATTTTATTATGTTTTAGGACTTCGGTTTGGAGTTTCATGTTATTTTATTACTTATATTCTATTTTAATTGGATTAGGTCATAAAAGGTATTTTGTAGTTGTTTAAAATAGGCTATTATGGTCTTTTGAGCCATATTTTCATGTATAAAAAGGGGTAAACTAAGGGTGTAAATTGGGTTAGGTTGGTCCGAAGCCCGACATGTCTAACCTGAAAAATAGTCTGGTTGGGCCAAAGTAATTTTGGGTTGGGCTGAGTTTGGACCCAAATTTCAAGCCTGAAGTTTTATTCTAGCAAACTCACTTTCAGCCCAAACTCAGCCTGGCCCAGCCCGAATAAGTAATCAAATATAGTCCAACCTAAAATTGGTATAGCTTAACCCAATAAATATATGATATTTTGGGTCATTATAAGCCCAAATTTAACTAGTTAGGTATATTTTCAAAGTATTAGAGATAATAAAGAGCCATTATCAACCCAAATTTTAAAATGAACTTTAATAATCAATTTTGTTAAGAAATTATAAGTTCAGGTTAGCACAAACTCAGCCCGAAGCTCATGATTTTAGAATAGGTTGAGTTGGAGCTGACTACCTCCAGCCAAGTTTAAGCTCAGGCTAAATTCGGACCCATATAAATAAGTTCAGGCTGAGTTCGAGTAGGCCTCAGCCTGACCCAATTGACAGCCCTAGGTAAAACCCTATTGAGGTTTCTCCCATATGTACGTGGGTATTCCTTCAAGATGTGTGGTGCCTGAGCTTAACCAAGGTAGGGATTACCCTGGTGTGAGGTAGGGATTACCTCCAGGTATGCTTTCCTCTCTCCCTTCTTCTTCTTCTTCTTCTTCTTCTTTTATTCTTTCTTCTCTTTTGTTTTTTGCCCTTTATATTTTTCCTATTCTCCAATAAAGAACCCATCTACTCTTCAATCAATCCTATCGTTATGTGTTCTAGAATCACCTAAAACCTGCAACCATACAAGGTTCCCTTCCTTGTTGGTTTTCTATCATGGAAATCCGTTAACAGCCTTCTATAATCCCTGTGACACCCATAGGAACTCACTACATTGATGGTCTTTGTTGTAAAAGCCCAAACACCATTACTTCTATACCTGTCAACCATCTCAACATACAACCATACTTACTTCTCTCTCACAACAGTCTTAGATTACTCTCTAATTAGGTTGTATTTACTCTCCGTTTGCCCCCTTTATAACCATCTTTTCTAATCTATTTGTTCTCATAATAACCCACAATTGTATCTAACCAGTACCTTAAACTATAAGTGAACAAGCCTTGGTTTTGTCCCCTTGTTAACATGTTGCTTACTCCCATAATAGAACTTAATACATCCTATTACCTACCCACTATTTAAATCATGTTCTGAACCATATCAACACCAATCTTAACCTAATCTCTTATCCCATCAACAAAATCTAATTTGAACCTTGTGTGTTGCATCAATTTTGGTATCAGAGTCAAGTTCCAGCTAGTTCTATTTCAGTTGAGATCCTTGGGGATCTCTAAACCACTAAACTTCATCCATTTAATTCTCATGCCAACTGTTTGAATAAAACACATAATGACTACTGCATCTACCCAACTTGGATTTTTCCTAAGTTAGGTACTATACACTTTCGTGTTTCTTATGTTATTTACCAATTCAAAATCCATGTTTTAACAATAGTATCAGATTGATATTCTATACCTAACACCTATTTTGAACCTATAAGCTCCTAGATCCTTCCCAGTTTCCTATAAGCCTAACCTAGATCATAAACCCATAATTAAAAACCTTTCTACAAGTGTCTTGTATTACATTGAGGTTGTGTTTGTGCACTTGGTACTCAAGGGTAAATCACCATTTCTTAGGCCTACAACACATAATAGGGTACTCAGTCGACTCCCTTCCAACTAGAGTCCTTGGAGCATTAGCATGGGAATTTTGAGATTTCTAGAGAAAGACTCCATGGAGTTTACTTGCAGCAGCCTTGAAGATATCAGTTTATATTGTTGAGCCCTTAATTCTTCTGAAGACCTTCTACAATAGACCCCTTTTGTTGCTAATTTGAGAGATTGAATACATCTCAGATGAATTATATTGATGTTGTACTGATATTTAAAGTGAAGAATTGAAAATTTCCCTTACTGCCACTGATGTGTAGTTTTGATCAATACTATTCTTAGTCATGGGTGTTTGAAACCTAGAGAACATGTGTTATGATACTGGAGAATCTATGTTATTGGAATTATGACTCAAGTTGTTAGGATATTACAAAGGTGAAGGATTTGAAGTTTTGGAACTGTTGAATTATCAGGTCTGGTGCTTGCTTCTTATTCATTAGTATGTTATCAATTTGTGACACATATATTAGTGGGAGTGGTGGATCCAAGTGCTAGAAGGAAATACCCTGTTCTACTATTGTGCTGATATCTCCTAACAACGAAAATTCATTTTATTGGTCAATATTATCATGATTGTTCGAGAATACCTGGGTAAGTTACTATATTATCATAACACATTATTGAAGGTGAATTAGTCTCTTGGTAGGCCTATTTAGCACACCCAATGCGAACTCCAAAACCCATTATTTAAATCTGAATTGATCACTGTTAATCCTTGTAACTCCCACGTCACTTTGGAAATTGGTATTCTCGGAATACTTCAAGTTGGTTGATCACTAAACACAAGCCTCGAGACATTTTTCTGTGCTACTTTGTCACGTGATAAAAGAATTATACAAGTCTTTGTTAGCCATTGTTTAGCAATGTTGCCTTGCATCAATATGCACATAATTTGACATTAGTGTTTGGGTGTTCTCTCAATAACATATGCTGCCTATAGTTGATCTGTTGTGTTTAAGTGTTACTGACTAAAAGAATTGTTACCTGATAATCTACTGCTCTAGAAATCACTACATAAAAATCTCATATCAGATGACACACGATGATGCATATTGTGTGATTAATCAATGAAAGAAGACCCGTTGGGTGTTTTTGTCTCAGTTATTTCCAATAGAGAGGTTGTGCTCACACACCTTGTACTTACATCCATGTGCTTATGGCCCATATATCACACAGTGTTGCTAGATTAGTACTAAAAGCTCTTGTGGTGTGTTGATTCTAGCAAATATTTACCTTTAGGATTTAGCTCCTTAGTGCTTGCTACCCATCATTACTACAATCTATGATCCTAAGACTTTGGAGCATCAATGGATTTTACAGTTAAGCATTCTTTTCACTTCCCTCATGGAAAGAATGTTGGAGTTATAATCAATGATCTATATGTAAGCATTTTATTTCTCCTTGATTTGTTGAGAGATTATCACGATATTCGGAAGCTGAGTCATTTTATTGTTACAAAGGTAGCCACTTTACTATCCAATTTGATCGCAAATAATACATAGATGGTGTTGAGTGCTCTTTGTTTGAAAGTGTTTACAATGGTCATTCAGTTTCTAGGGAGGAAATGGTTGGATGATAGGAATGCTATTTTTGACAAGACCACCAATACTTTACGGGTTTGTGATTGGGGGGTATATTATCACTTTTAAGTAAGACCTTTTAGTGAGGTGACATTGGTTTAAGAAACATCAGACAAGAAAGAAGTAAAGGAATTGCTAAAGACTGATGCTAGAGATGTAGACCCTCATGTGGAAGATGCAGACATGACTTGTGATGAGTTGCTTGATGAGCATGTAGTGATCCCAGTTGGGTGGCCCATCATTGTCCCAGTTCATGACCAGTTAGCTAATGAGAAGCAGGTTCCATACAAGGATAAGAATCGTGATATGAGAGGTGATGACTAAGCCCATGTTGATGTTGCAGGTGTGATAAATGTGACACTGGTGATTACAGATATGCGTGATATTGTTGACTTGGTTTCTAACTAGTCCGACATTGTTACTACAACCTTTAAAGAGCTAAGAGTGGAAAATACAAACCATGCCGACATAGTACCGTAGTTCCTTGTAGTGACTCCCCTATGTGATGAACCTGAGATTATAGACATGACCCAGACTTATGCAGACTCCCAGCCACTTGTAATTATTCTATAACTTCTTGATTTTGAGTTGCCTATAAATGAAATGTTCAAGGAAGAGTACTATAAGATCTTTCCATGGCCAATTGCTTATGAAATGAAAAGTCTACATCAGGATATAATCTATAGAGGTTATGGTTTGTGGTTATTCTATTCGAGATTCTTAGTATTGTTGATCATTTCTTACTTCAAAACTCAAGGACAAGATTTTTTGAACCAGTGGAGTTTGATGTGGACATTAAGGATCAAGTGGGGCCCACATGTGCTTAGGTGGGGACCACACATGTATAACTTTAAAAGCCAAGAGTTAAGCACACCTAGGACTTTATTTTGTTATGTTTTAGAACTTTATTTTAGATTTTTATGTTATTTTATTACTTATATTACATTTTAATTAGATTAGGACATAAAAGGTATTTTGTAGTTGTTTAAAGGAGGGTATTATGGTCTTTTGAGCCATATTTTCATGTATAAAAATGAGTAAAACCTTATTAAGAGGGGATGGAGATTTGGAATAAAGATCAGTTTCTCCCATATGTACATGGGTTTTCCTTCAAGTTGTGTGGTGTTTGAGCTTGACCAAGGTAGAGATTACCTCTTGGTACACTTTTCTCTCTCCTTCTTCTTCTATTTCTTCTTCTTCTTCTTTATTCTCCTTTGTTTTTTTTCCCCTTTATATTTTTTCTGTTCTCCAATAAAGAACTCATCAATCAATCCTATTGTTATGTGTTCTTGAATCACCTAAAACCGGCAACCATACAAGGTTCTCTTCCTTGCTCGTTTTCTATCATGGAAACCCATTAACATGCTTCTATAATCCCTATGACACCCATAGGAACTCACTACATTGATGGTCTTTGATGTAAAACCCCAAATACCATTACTTCTATACCTATCAACCATTTCAACATACAACCATACTTATTTCTCCCTCATGACAGTCCTAGATTGCTCTCTAATTAGGTTGTATTTACTCTCAATTTGCCCCCTTTATAACCATATTTTTCAATCTATTTCAGTCTTAGAATAACTCATAGTTTTATCTAACTTGTACCCTAAATTGTACGTAAACAAGCCTTGGTTCTGTCCCCTTGTTAATCTATTGCTTACTCCCATAACATAACCTAATCTCTTAATGCCTACCCACTTTTTGAATCATATTCTAAACCAAATCAACACCAATCTTAACCTACTATCTTATCCCATCAATAGAATCTATTTTTAACCCTGTGTGATGCATCAAAGGGAAATAAGTATAGTATTCTTCTTCATTTGATTAGGAGTAATTTTGTAGGTAAAGTTTCTATATAGTGTTTGTAGGAAGTTAGAAAACATGGTAGTAAGTGTTCATCACATAGTGCATGAAAATCTTCCTTCACAATAAGGATAGAGATTGGTGCTCTAATTGAGGTGGGCGAAAATAAAGAGCCGATGGCAAAATCATGTTTGTATCCCAAATTAAATAGTTAATTATTCGAAGCTACACACATCATTGGCTATGCATGATTGACTCTAAAGAGTTAGGATTTGATTTGATTCAATGGAATGTGTATAGTTGGCATGTGAAGGCTAATGTTTGTTTGTGGTTTGCAATTTAGCAATCAACATGTGTATCAAGTCGAGTGATTTAATGTTGGCTTTAGGTGGAATGTACGTTGTTGTTGACAGCATTGGACTTTCTTGGGTGTTAATGAAAGAATGCTCCAAGATAAATGCAAGTAGCCTCTTGGGTCATGTTAAGAATTTGGATCAAGGTATCAAACATGGGGCATATGCCAAAGGTAATGTGTCTCATCAAAGAAGATACATATAAAACGAAAATAATTACTTTTGAAGTGGTTGTGAAACAAGCTAAGGTAGATATTGTAGAGTTGTATCTTTGCCTTTTAGTCATTGGATCGAATTTTGATTTAAGGATTGATTCTTGAATTTATAGTTTTGAAGTGAGCTTTCATTTTATTTAAAAGAAAGGAAATCAGTTGTAAATAGAAGTTTTATATGAAGAATTATTACAAACAATGCAAAAAATGGACTGTAGAGTAGCAATTGTTTTTAATCATTTCTAAAAACTTCTACAAGATGGTGCAAAAAGGTTACGGAAAAGGGTTTCGGAATTCTCTTATTATATTTTCTAGGATTGTGAAGTGAAGACAGGATTGATAAAGCATGCAATTTTACCTAATTCTCACTTTTAGTGGAACTAGAACACTCATCTTGTTGACACAAGAAAATTTGTTGAATTGTATGAATATATTATGTTTTTGTCATAGTTTTGAAAACTGGATCAGATCAAACGGTCTAACCCGGTTTGACCAGAGCTAGCACCATGAGTGGTTCTATAGAAGCTTAAAACCATAATCTAAAAAAAAAAAAAAAATGTCATATGTAATCAGCCAAACCAATCAAAACAGACCAAACTGGGCGATTTTTTATGAACCCGATTCTAATAGAACCATACGATTTTTATTTTTCATAGTAAATTAAGAAGAAAAATCAGAAACATGTCTTTCCAAATTTTCATTAAAATTTGTATAAAAATTAGAAACCCGGTCATAAACCTTCTAATGTGTTATGAATTGTTTCATTTTTTGGTATTTTATTACATTTTACTTATATTTGAAGTGAACCATGGTGAGATCATGTAAATCAATTGTCAAACCTGATTGGACCTGAACCATCCACTTTACTGATTCGATGACCAATCTGGTTTTTGAAACTATGGTTTTTGTATAAGTGGATTCTTTCCGTTTCATTGCAATAATGGCCCCTAGGATCCTCTCATATTCACAAGAATTTTTGCCACTTCCTGTGATGCATACCTATCCCCCAAAAAGTGAAAATCATTCTTGGATGGTATTTTCTCTTTAGGGCACCTGTGGGTCAAAGGAAGTTGCAAGACTTCTTGCAAGCAGGAGTGGATTAGTGCACATTAGTGGTATTAACCCCAAAATCTACAACCAGAACCCTAGTTCCTTCTTATCCAAAAATAAAAAAAAAAACCCTAGTTCCTTACCCCCCTCAAAAAATAAAAAAAAAAGTAAATAAAAATTATACTACTCCCTATTTGGCCTATGCAGCCCACAAGATACTGTAGATCATACCGTGGTGACGTTTATAGGTATAACTCCTCTCAACTGTCGTCGTTAGAGAAGCCGTAGAAAACGCCCCCTCTCCTCCTATTTAGCATCATCCTAGGGCTTCCAAAAACCAAAAACAGCAAATTATCCATTTTTATTTTTTTAATTCTTTTGCTGTTCGCCTCTGCAAAAAAGAAGAAACTTTCGAAAGTAAGACCGAGAGACTGTGATTTCGCTTTCCCCTAAAACCAACAAACAGTACTCCTCTCTCTGATAATCAAAATTTAATTTATCCTCTTTCAAAAATTCATCAAAAAACCATAATCAAGATCGTATTTCTTAAGATGAACAGAATATCCCAGTCAAAAATCATAAACTGTTCAAGAATATGTTTGAATTTGTTCCTGATTCTACATTTTTCCGATTCCTGTTCTTAAATTCGATCTCTCGATCTCCATTGATCGATGAAGCTTATCTCTTGCGAACCTAGGGCTTTTTCTTCTCTTCTTCTTCAAAATCAACAACTCTGGCAGGTGGTGGGATGTCGTCGATCAACAGTCACCAACGGAACGGTCAGATTCCGCAACCATGTCCTCACCTAGCAGATTTCCGATCACGAAACGGCCACAAGCCCTTCCGCGCTTTACAGGAATGCCTCAAAGTCAAGCCGTTCGGCCGCGCCGCGATCCGCCGGGACTCCGACGAGGTCCCTTGCTGTGCTTCATGCGGCGACTCGGCCCGCCCCCGCCTCTACGCCTGCGTCGCGTGCGCCGCCGTGTTCTGCCATTCGCCGTCCTCGCCGTCCCACGCGGCCGCTCATGCCGAGTCTATGCCGCCGGGTCACGAGATCGCCGTCGACGTCGACCGCGCCGAGCTCTTCTGCTGCGCGTGTCGCGACCAGGTCTACGACCGGGACTTCGATGCGGCGGTCGTTCTAGCCCAGATGGCGGCGTCGACGCTCGGCGGATCAACGCTGCGCGCGGCACCGCCGGAAAATCTGAGGAAGCGGAGGAGGGTGGATTATCGGCCGTGGATGCCGGATCCGAGAGAGCGAATCTTGATGGGGAGGGGTTCGAGTCGATTGCAGAGAGGAGATGGAGATCCTTCCTCTTCTTTGCCTTGGGGG
>JAOXJP010185194.1:0-12377 GCA_025762735.1 Platanus orientalis
TTTAAAATTTCATTAAATTATTATAATTTTTTATTTATAAAATTAAATAATTTAAAAAAATTTTAATATTTTTTAAAAAATGTTAAATAATAAAAAAAAAAAAAAAAAAAATAGAAGAAGAATATATACTTTGAAGGAAATCACCAACCTTCAACGTTGGGAAATCACAAACCCAAGTCTCTTGTCTAGGCAAACAAAAGAGAAGAAGTAACTTATGAATAAATCACCAACCTCATGTCCTTTGGAAATCACCAACCAAAGTCTCTAATCTTGATACTATAGCTTGGAGACGAGAAAATTATTCCCACTCTTGTAAAGAGAAAACAAAGACTTTTTTTTTCAATCAACTTCATTGTAAAATTATGGAGATGGGTCCCTTTAAATAGACTTACAACCTGATGAGGACATGGAAACATTGGTGGGACCCACACATATGGTTAGTAGGGTCTGCAAGTAAAAATTCTTTGGTAGACTACATGAGATACAACATGAAGAGATAGATTTGATTCGATTTGGAGCGGATTTGAAGTTTTTTTTAGCAACTTGCCATTTTGGAGGCAAAGTGGGGCTCACATATGGCCTTGGTGGGGTTCATGCATAAAAAGGAGTAAAAAAGAATTTGAGAGCATCTTAGAAGTGTTTGGTTTTAATTTAAAGTGGTCTAGTAGAGATTTTATTAGTTTATTTTCTATTTTTCATTAGTTATTAGAATAGGACATGGATGGAATTTTAGTTTTTTATGTAGGACAATATTATAACTATCTTCAAAATAGGGTTTTTGTAGGGAAAAATCTCTTCTACACAATTTGAGAGGGATAAAATCTGTGTTCGATGGCTAGGATTAAATTAGGGAGGGTTTTGGCTTATAAAACATCCTCCATGGTTTGTACTACAAGACAGTCAAAAGATCCACTTGAAGCATTCATTGTGGGGCTGAATATCTGATGATTCAATACTTGACGCTACTCAAGTTTGTCATACATCTGGATACTTTCTTCCATGCAGCATTGAGTCTAATACTTATTGATACCCAAGCTCATAGACTTACCCTACAGTATACCACTTGTGGAATGAGTTTTTGATCCTCAGATATTGGCTGAAGACATTTCATCAAGAAAAGGGTCCTATAGTTGCTGGTTTGATCTACAGACTATACACCTAAGGGTTCTTCTGTTGAATTGACTGATTCTTGGTTTTAATCTTTAAGTGTTAATCTAATTATCTAATTAAGTACAAGAGACATCAAAACTCATCTTAGAGATTCAGTGTAACTCATGGACTGTGCAATTACCACCACATTTACCACATAAGGTTGTTATTTTGCTTGGTGATATAAAGTGATAAGATGATTCTTCTAGTGAACACTTAGTTCATTTTCCCTTCAAGGAAGACAACTAAAATAGCGATTAGTGGCTGGAGTGATTAAACCCTTATTTTTACATCTTTTGTTGAAAAGCTCCTACAAGTTCCAGAAAATTTAAAATATTATGGATATGTTAAGGACCGTGTTGTTGCCATTTAATTCTTCCACGAAAGAGAGTATTTTGATAGTGCTGAGTATCAAGTGTGTGATTTCCCTTTAAGTGACATGCTAGTGTTTTTGGCAAGCAATGAATTGAGGCAAGGAAAGTTACTTTTAATAAGGAGACCCAAGTGTTGCGACTATATAACCATGATGTATGGTATCGTTTCCGACTCAAACCTATCAAGAAAGTGCCCTTAATCGTAACTAGAATTGTTCAAGATTCTCCAAATAAGAACACCGAAAGAGCGCTGATGTCATTAAGAGAGCATAAGAAAAAATTCAGTACACCTCAAGATCGAAATTTGTTCGAACCAGAGCTGTCTAATGAGGATCTTGATACGGGATATGTTGAGCAAACTCATATTGATGTTTTAAGTGAAACAGATGAGGCCGTTGTGGTTGCTGACACATGTACCATTGTTGCCCTAGCTTGTGACCAGCCGTCGGATGAGGTTCCAGATCTAGTTCAGGACAAGATCCAATCCATCCTGGCAGACACACAGTCCCAAAAGTCTATGATGCTTCCAAACATTGTTGAGCCAGTTCATGTTCAGCCAGTAGAGAAAGATCAAGTTTTTGCTAAGGAAGAAGTACAGTTTATTCTAATGGATACACCAGTTTGTCCGCAGTTACCTAACTCTGAGATGGTTGCATATGATGTGATTAAGGAAGAGTACTATGAGGCATTTCCACAATTGGATAATTATCAGAAGACAAATGATGTGTCCTATGAGATTTATCACATATTAGATGCTTGCAAGAAGACGGGATACATCATAATCTAATCGTCAAAGGATTTGGTATATGGTTACATAGTTCGAGATCCCCTGTGATGCTAATCATATCTCTCTACAAAACTCGAGGTCGAGTTTTTTTGAACAAAAGGGGTTTGATGAGGACATGGAGACATAGGCGGGACCTATACATAGAGTTAGTAGGGCCCGCAAGTGAAGATTCTTTGGTAGACTATATGGGATACGACATGAAGAAAGAAATTTGTTTCGATTTGGAGCGAATTTTGAGTGTTTTTTAGCAACTTGCCATTTTCGAGTCCAGGTGGGGTCCACACATGAAGAGTAGTAAGGAGGAACTTGAGAGCATCGTAGAAGTGTTTGGTTAATTTAAAGTGGTCTAGTAGAGATTTTATTAGTTTATTTTATGTTTTTCATTAGTTATTACAATAGAACATGGATGGAATTTTAGTTTTTTATATAGGACAAAGTTGTAACTAGCTTCAAAATAAGGTTTTGTGGGGAAAAATCTCTTCCACATGATTTAAGAAGGAGAATATCTTTGTGTTTGATGGCTAACATTAAATTAGTGAGGGTTTTGGCTTATAAAACAGCACCCATGGTTTGTACTAAATTTTAAATGAATATTGAAATAAAATTTTAAAGCTAAATTGCTCTCATCTTCTCTATAGAATTGAAACTCTTCAAGTTTGTATAAGTTTGAACTTGAGTTGGTGATTTTTCAAGTAGGGAGTTAGTGATTTTCTCCAGGTAACTTAGGTTGGTGATTTTCCTCAAGGTATCTATCCCCTATCTCTTTCTTTTTCTTCTCCTTCATATTCTTCATCATCTCTTTAATATTTTTCTAGTTTTTTTTTAATCTTCTTGCTAAAACCCACGTCTTTTCTTGTGTTTTCTTGATTTTTATTTTAAGGTTTTGTTCTTTGGTCAATATTTTTACCATCCATACAATTTTCTTGAAGTTTTTCTTTGATTTCATATAGTTTTTGATCCATCTTCTACTTCTAATTTTTTGGTTTCTTGAATTTCAAGATTTTACAATATAAAATTTTATATGATTTTATATAGCTAGACTTGTTGGAATTACTTGAATTTTGGTACACATGTTCCTTATAGAGTTTTGAATCACCCTACAAATTTTCAAAATTTTTAAATGCACGATTAGTGGTATTTTGGTAATTTTTTATTTTTTTTCCAAAAATTACAGAATTACCCTTTTTGAATCTTTTTCCTTATTTTTTTTTCTTTTCTATTTCTTTTCATTCTAACCTCTATTCAACCATTTTATTTCTTGACTTCCCCTATTTTTTGTGGCAACTTGATTGCTTTACAATTACAACAACAACAACAATAACAACAACAAACTACCTTATACTAACTAGTTGGGGTCGGTTACACAAATCCTGTTCCGCCATTCTGCTATGTTTAGGGCCATATCTACCGTTAAATTACAAGTTGCCATGTCCTTCCTTACTACCTCCACCTAGGTCAATTTTGGCCTTCCTTTAGTCCTTCTAGCACCTTCAACTTGTATTGTCTCACTCCACCTCACTGGTGTAGTCATTGGCCTTCGTTGCACATGCCTAAACCATCTCAATCGACTCTCTCATTTTATTACATATTGGTGCTACCCCTAAACTCCCACAAATGAATTCATTCCTAATTTTATCTTTTCTAGTCTTGCCACTCATCCATCTCAACATCCTTATTTCAGCCACACTCATTTTATATACTTGTTGTTTATTGGCTGCCCAACATTCTGTTCCATAAAGCATGGTTCGTTTTATAGGTGTCTTATAGAATTTTCCCTTTAATTTTAGTGGTATTCGTCTAACAAATAAGTAATAATCAACAAATTGAACCATAGAGTTTATTTGTACTTGAAATGACAAATATAAAAGAGTGGACAAATAAACAAATATATGATACACTTTCAGTTTTTGGTATATGAAAATAAGATTAACTAATTAAAAGAGTGAACTTTAGAAGGGGACTTATAAATATATGCATTTCTATGGGACATGACCCAGTTTTTTCAGGTTAGCCCATGGGTCAGGTACTGAACATTAACTAATTTGGCATTTTCAAATTAAGTTTAGCTCGACCAAATCCAACCATCCAATATTTTTACAAAAGTATCCCCCAATTGAACCTAAAACCGTTTTTTCTCTAGTGTGCTTCACATTTATACATTGATCTAGTAGGGTTTGACTCATGTCTAGTCCAATTGGGGCTTGACATAGGGTGTCTTGGTATATTAATAGGGGTTCTTATCATCTATAATATGAATGAAGAGATATAACGCCAGTGCTTACTCAACATATGACACAATGCTTGAAAAATGGTACTTCAATTACCATACAAATACCTATGTATTGTGAATTTATTATAACACCCTCATATGACTTTGTATAATTACCAAGATACCCTTCTATAAGGCATTGTGTCCCATACAAATAGGTAATGGCTTGATTACTCTCCAGTGAGAACAGAGATGACGATTCACCCATACAAAAGGGTTAATGAGGGCTTTATAATGAGGGCAAAATTGAGATGATCATATATATTTATAAGTACTTGTTTTTCTGTGTATATACTATAACATCTCCTTCAAATTATGTGTATTTGCTAAGACACCCTTTGTTAGGCATCTTGTCACACATTGATTGATACCGGTGTGATATCTCTCCATCTAGACCATAAATGATTCAAACCCTATCAAAGTCCTCAATCAGGTCTTAAGTCTCATCTCATGTATTAAGTTATGAAAAAATACTCATCCAATTTCACATTTTCTGTTCACTGATAATAGCTATATTTTTTTCTAAAGCATCTATATTTGGAATAAATCATTTTTGCAAAGCTCTCAAGCCCTATAGACTGCCATTTGATCACGATATAAATCTAGATAAACATGAAATCATCTTTAACTCTTAAATCCATTCTCACCTTAGAAATCGTATCTAACAAAAAATAGAACCATCTTCTTCCCTTTCCAAATATCTCAGCTTGTTTTTTTCTATTGAAAAAATAAGATTGAACTCTTCTCATATATAAATACAAAAATCTGCTTCAAAATCTAAGATTAGAAGATGAATCTTTTGTCCGAAGCAAGTAAGGAAATTCTCCTGAAGTCAGTTGAGTCCATCGTCCCTTGATATGCAATGTCATGTTTCCTTATTTTTAAGAAAAGTATTCAAAACTGGGGGTGGCAATGTTTGACACGACCTGTGAACCCGACACAAAAATAAGTGGGTTAGGGTTGACCCTAAATGTGTTTCGGGTCAAAACAGGTCAACCCACTTTGACACGATTAATAAATGGGTCGGGTTAAGGTTGAGCCAAATGGTCTTATACCCTTACCTTGACACAACACGAACCCAATTTGCTAAGACGAATTACCATATAACCCACGAACTCGACATGACCCAACACAAAAATAAGCGGGTTAGGGTTGACCCTAAACGTGCTTCAGGTCAAAATAGGTTGACCCGCTTTGACATGATTAATAAATGGGTCGGGTTAGGGTTGAGCCAAATAGTCTTATACCCCTATCTCGACACAACACGAACCCAACCTGCCAGCACGAATTGCCACCCCTAATATTACCAAGTCTTGTAGGTTTTCTACTGCACACACACACACAGTAAACAGTGAAACTGTATTTGGATACACATTATTAAATGTTTCAAACTTCAGTACGTTAACAAGTGCAATGTGATTGAATTTGATGTTAAACATAGGACTTCTAAGCAACTGAAAAACAACAACAACAAAAAGTCTTACAATATTTTTCACGAGTTAAAGTGTATGTTGACAGTTTAACACATTCATCGAATCCATAAATTATGTTTAACGTGTAAAATGTGTTATTCCATTGGAATGATGGATCTAAAATTTAAGACAGACAAGCCGGAAAAAGTGCAACCTGTACCTTGTCAAAGATATCGGCTAGTTCATTGAATAGACCTTATTGACATACCTTTCTTCACCATGTTTCATGGAAGATTATTAAAATTCCTCATACAAGGTATAATGCGGTATAATGTAATGAGGACAGCATACGCAATGGCTCAATCTGTCGTATCTGTGGTCATAGTCAATAACCTGTTCTTCATGCTCTGTGTTTAAGGTAATCAATTAGAGCACGAATGTTCAATCCGAAAATAATCAGGCTTGGCTGACCTAATTTTGGGTTGGACTGAGTTTGGGTCCAACTTTTAGGCTCAAAGTAATTAACAAATAAGATTTTTATTTGAATGTTAATATTAAGCCTGAATTTTTATTTTTATTGGTTCATATATTTTTAACAAATTTACTGTCATCAAATAGTTCAATATATCAACTGTTTAAGAAGGCTGATGTAATATGCATTTGGGGCAGATACGGGCCTAAAATCAGCCCAAAGGGTAATAGAAGAGTTTTAGTTTAGACAGCCCAAACTCAACCCAAAGCCCGTTGTTTTAAAACAGGCTGAGTTCAGGCTGAGTTTGGGTATATGTAAAACATTTTGGGCTGAGTTCGGGCTGAATAACTCAGGCCGAGTTCAATTGATAGCCCCATCAGTGTTGAGTTCTTTTATGGACTTATGCTATCTCAAATCACCCGCATAAGGTTAGGGTTGAGCCTTACCAACAAGGCTGCTCACAAACCTGGTACTGTCACCATGCAAAATGATTTGGTTTTTTTGTTCTGCCCTCTCTCCTATATGGAGAATGTCTAATTCAGTTTGTGAATGCGAACCCTTAGTTATCAAAATCAGATCTGTTGTAATTAATCATTTCTAAGATTCAAAATGGAATCTTATACATGTAACTTTCTCTTTTAATCTTTATGATATGTTGATCTTTTTTCGAATTATTGGGTTGTCTGTTAGGAAATGTTTTAATCTAATTTGAACTTCTGTTTTTAAAGGAAAAAAAAAACACTGTTTTCAACTCTTTTAATCCAACACTGATTGGGAGAGATTTCTTCCATTGCTTTATATCTCTTACATGTGGCCTTATGAAAAATAAAATGCATAGGTTTATGTGGAAGAAAATCTTCACAAACGTGCCACTCCCAAACAAAACCGAGCCAAGTCGGGGCTCGTTTGGTTCAAGCATATATATAGGGGTGTACATGGACTGGATCCGGACCAGGCCTTATTAGTCCTGAGACAGGACCCACCATTGTTTATTACAGCCCCAGGTTGCATCTCGAAGAAACCCAGGTCTCAAAACCCAAGAACAGCCCAAGTTAAAAATTTATGGGCCTCAGGTCAAGGCCCATTAGCTCATTGTATTAAACTACTGATTGGGTTTTGGATGTTGAGCCTTGGGATGAACCAAGGTTGAACCAAGCTTAAGCTGAAGCTTAAAGTCTGGTCTGGTGCCCGTCATTGCATTTAGACATGTATGCTATCTGTAAATCTGCCATGAGTAACGTCACATCTGTAATCTGCCGGCCGGTTGAATTGGGTTGCTTCCATTTATGACACGGCCTGCTGCATGAGAGCTATAAGTGCTTGGAATCATTGTGGTTTATATGAGTCTTATTGCCTGGCTGATGGGTATGCCATTTGTACTGTGATTTACATGATTCTTTAACGAGACAAAGTGCAAGTTTGGAGTTAAAACACATTTTTCCGGCATTCCTCGAATTGCATATATTTGTGTTATAATGTGTAAAATGTGTTGTTGTTGATGGGATCAAAATTTAAAGACAGACAAGCCGGAATACTGCAACCTGCACCTTGTCAAAGATATTGGCTGGGTCATTGAATAGAGACACTACTGGCCAGACCTTTATTCACCATGTTTCATGCGAGATTCTTAAATTCTCTCTAATGAAGTGTAAACAGATGAATTCTCCAGTGATAAATATGAAAAAATTTGAGGAAAGAGGATTCTTACTATTGATTCATCGTGGTTACAATGCCTCTATGAAGATGTTTGAATACAATAATATAAAGATTAAGATAGAAACAAAATAAGATCAAATCTTATCTAAACAAACCTATCAAATCTTATCTAACCAATCCTAATTGGGTCTATTCTTATCACAATAGATCTTAATCAAATTCTATCATAACTATCAAATCCTACCACTACTAATCTTAATTTCCATAATACTCCCTCATATGTTTAAAGATCATAGATGATGGAACTTGTTGCCTATGCCAATGATGTTGGCATGCCCCCAATGAGATTATTTGATTCTCAATGAGATGATGGAATTCGTTCACTTTTTTTTTTTTTTTTTTTTTGGGTACAAATGGATGAAAGCGATTTTACCTTAGTGATTCCACTCAATAGTCATGTCGATGCCCAATGAGTTGCCCGTAAGTTTATGGAATTTTCACTACCAAGCCTCATGATGTTGCTGGTTTTTTTATCTTCAATCTAGTGAGTGAATCCAAGAGGTGATCATATGATAGGAACCAACTAGATTTTATTTTATTTTTTGGAGGGGGTGTCACGGACTCAACTTCTCCAAGCTCCTAAGACCGTGCGGCACTCATGCTACTCCCACTTGTAGACGAGTTAGCCTAGCCCACACCCACACTTGGTGTCTAAAACACAAGATAACACTTAGGGAGGAAATGAATAGAAAGTTTTATTGCTCACAATACAAGAATGCTTACAAGGCTTTACAATGCTTGAGAGCTCACTCCTCTTAAGTGGTTTGCAAATGAGGGGGCCTTCCCCTTTTATAGGCCCCTAAGGGTCCCCTTAGCCCTTATGATCAAGCCATTTGTCCTTCATCCAATGGTTAGGATATTTCTAAAACCTTTCTAGAGTTTTCTCCCACCTCCTCATGTGGAAGTCTCTAGACTTCTCTTACAACTCTCCTTAATTCTCTAAGACTTTTTCTATACCTCTAGAGTTCTCTCCTATATTTTAGAGTATTCCAGACTTTCCTAGAATAATCTAGACACTACTAGAATCTCCTTGTGTCTTCTAGAACCTTCTAGAGACATCTTGATCCTTCTAAAAGCTTTCACATTGTTCTAGAATATTCTAGGACCTTCTAGAATATTCTAGATCTCTCTAGAACTCTCTAAAACCTTCTAGATCCTTCTAGAGATTTCTGGATTATTCTAGATTCTTCTAGATACATTGCCCCTAATACATTGAATTTACTGGTGAGGGTCCCCAAAGCCTCTCATTACCATGCGGGGCGTGACAGGGGGGTGAGAAGGACCTCAATGGGCCTTCCCTTTGTTTGAAGAAATTTTCCTCTATGGGCTTTGCCTCTTTTGGGCTGAAAAGTAACCTCTAATGGCGTAAAAGTTGCCTCTATAGACCTTACCTCTATTTGGCTGAAGTGACCTCTATGGGTCTTGCCTCTTTCGGGTTGAAAAATAGCCTCTATGGGCATTGCCTCTAATGGGCCGAAAAGTAACCTCTATGGACCTACCCCTAACGGATTGCAAAGTGGCATTTCTAGTCTTGTTTTTTTTCTAGTCTTCTACATCTAATCACAAGAACATTCTTGAGCATAGAGGGAGTGGCGTAGAATTCCAAACACTAGGGATTTGACCCAGCTTCAACTCGTTGAAGACATACAAAGCTAACACCGGTGATCAATGGAGCACGCCATTGTGAACAACGATTTCAGTACCATCTTGGCCTCAATGCTAGAGGCTGTAGGGCTGTCTTGCCATCAGAGATCAGCATGTAGCCAAGCAAGGGCATTGGTGGCATCGATATTAGAAGGAGATTTGAAGGGTTGGGGTTGACTTTGTCATTAGATAAGATTGTGGAGCAAAGACGTGCACATCAACACGAACCCAACATGAAATAAGCGGGTTAGGGTTTACCCGCCTACACAAATTACCACATAACTTGTGAACCCAACACGAAATAAACGCAAAATAAGCGGGGGGGTTAGGGTTGACCGTAAACGTGTTTTGGGTCAAACGGATCAACCCACTTTGACATGATTAATCAATGGATCAGGTTTAGGTTGAGCCATATAGTCATATACCCTAATCTTGACACGACACCCGTCAACACGAATTGCGCCACCCCTAGCTAGTAGTGACTGAGGATGAAGAGAGAGGAAAGGATTTGGGGGATGGTAAATAAGATCAGATGTCAGATGGTGTGGTAGACATCATCCATACATTTATCTAAACAAACCTATCAAATCTCCTAATTTGATCTATTCTTATCACAATAGATCTTAATCAAATCCTACAACAACTAATCTTTATCTTAATTTCCTTAATAAAATCTGGGTAACATCTAGGATTTCCAATGTCCAAGCCCCTCCCTCTACTTGTAATTTTTTTTTTTTTTTTTTTTTGGTAGGCCGTAGGAATACTTGCAATCAGGGAGAAAACAAATTCTTTAGAGTAAATTTAAAATACATTACCTGAAAATTGCTATTAAAGAATGACATGTGGCTAAGAGTGGACCCACTTTTAAGTTTATAACATGACACTTGTGTTAAAAATCTTGTCCATGATTGAAATTTCAATTTTTTTTTTATATATGTATTGTTTTGACGGCAGTTTTCAGTTAATGTATTTTAAACTTGTTGTAAAGGATCTGTTCTCAATCAGGATGATCTTGGCTCTAAATTTTATTTAGAAGGGAATTGGATTTTAGCTCGAAATTTTATTTAGAAGGGAATTTAATAATAGTCTTGTCATTTGAAGTAATTATTTTTTTGGTAATGTGATTTGAAGTAATCTAATAAGTAGGAAAATAAGCAATGGCCTAACCTGTTGTATTTGTGGTCATAGTCCTTCATTCTCTTTTGTTATACAAAATTGATTTGGTGTGATTCTGCCTTTAATGACAAGCAAGCCCATTGCCTCCGGAAGATCCGGAATATTATCTTTGACTCTCATCACCTGGTAAACCAAAGTTCACAAGTTTCCATTTCTCATGTTCCAAAAGATTACAACAAAACTGTCTATTTAATGGCGACTACCGCATCTTGGACCTTCTTGCTGTCAACTTATTTCTTCCATCATTGTTATGGACATTTGTAATGAGGTTGTTTTTGATGAATGAATTAAACTAACACTTCTTGCCAAAACAAAAAAGAAAATAGAATATGTTTAATTTTTTTATAAGGGACTGGGAATCCTTTATATCAAAATCAAACATGTTATATTTAATAATTTTATAATTCAAAGTGAAATCATATACATGTGCTCCTCTTTTGATCATTAGAATATGTTGCTTGGAAAGGTTTTATTTTAATTTTCCTTCACAAAACAAAGCACTCCTTTCAACTCCTATCGTCATACACTAGCGAGTGGACCCGTATTTGCACGGGCATCACAACAAATATGGTAATAGTAGATAGAAATAATAAGTTTGAACCCGTAGAGTTAAAAATATTATTTTTTTGGTTCTAGTTCTCAAATCAAATATTTGGATTCCCTACTTCTCATAAATTATCTTCGTTTGTGCTACTTAGAAAGAAACATGTTCAAGATTGTTCAAACCAGTTGAATAAGCCTTTAAACTTGATGGAAAGAAAGAAGAAAGCGAATGGATGTTCAGTAAAACTAATTCAAACTACGCTTATGATCTCCATGTGAAGAATCCGTATGAACACCTCTAACCTGCATTTTTCCTATACGTCTCCTATTAGAAAGAAAAAAAAAATTATTCATAAAAAAATGCTACGGAAAAAATATATAAACTGGTACATATTAATCCAATAATAAAACTCCAAGATTAATTTAAAAAAAAAACATTTACATCATCCAAAAAATCTAAAGTTAAATTTGACAAAAAACTAAATAATAATAATTTTTTATTATTATAAAATGCCAAATCAAAGATTAAAATAAATGACAAAGTAGATAAAGCAAAAGAAAGGGAAAAGTTAACCACCAAAATGAAATCACATACAAGTTAGATAAAAAGTAAATAGAACATCATGAAATGTGCTTGAAATAGTAAAAGCTAAAGAAAAGTGAATACCTATAAGTCATAGATTAAAGGTGTATTCCGCCAAGACCAAACGACGATGAGACTAACAACTCTCTAACAAGAAAAAAGTTCTTGACATGTGCTTGAACAACGAGAGAGGATTTTTAATTTGGTTAAGCATCCCCACTTCATAAATTTGGTTGGATTAGGCGTCAACAC
>JAOXJP010185215.1:0-12377 GCA_025762735.1 Platanus orientalis
GGGGGTTAGCTGGGTGTGACTTGGGCCTCACAATGCCTCACTTTTTCCTTTTTTTTTTTTTTTTCCTCTTCTGTCTTTTGTTTTCTTGTATAAATATCAAAATAATAATTCATTAAATATATTTAAATCATGACTTGACTTGTCCAGTATACTCTACGTGTCACGAATTTTTTATCATGTTGATTTGGATGTCTATTGAGATCACCAATTTCTCCTTCCATTCGTTGATTTGTTTTGCTGGACATGGAAACAATCCAGTAAACCATGGTTTAAAAAGAAGGTAATGACAATTACACTTATCATTGGATGGTCATTAACACAAAAACACTTTTACCAAAAAAAGAAAAACACATCTTTTGGGAGACGTAGGTGAGTGGTGGATCTCAACAATTTGCACGACATCTTAAAGTTTTCTTCAACAACCGAAAAAATGAAGACTGTCCCATATTTAAATATTATGATGTGTATAGGAGGATGAAGCCTAAGTGCAAGAAGCCCCTAAGATATCTCTAATGTTAACATTGTTATGATTAGATGGTTATAATTACCTCATTATCAATTGAACTCTTCCACTCAAAGATTAAGAATTTAATCAACAAGTTCAATGGCTCAAATAATCTAATCCGACAATCTTTTGCATAAATCTTCATGCGAAAACCAACTGGTAATGCAGTCAACCGGCTACGGTATTCCTCCACCACAAGTGAGGGCTTATTAATAAAATTGGGATGGGGCTGCTATGTGGGTGGCTACCGGCTCTTCTCTAAAAAAAAAAAAAAAAAAAAAATTGCAGTCAACCGGCCACCACTTCTACACATGGATTTCTGTTTGTTTGCCTGAGTATAAAATTGGTAATCCCCCCTCCACACACACACCACGTGTGCTGTGGCCCGTGGGGTGACCCTCTTAAGAGAGAGGGTAGAGAGGAATCCTCCTGCAGCATTCTGCTATTATGCAATATTAGAGTCCTCTCTTGAGGGTCCTGTTCAATTAAGCAGTTGTTTTTAGGTCCAAGTGACCTTATTGTAACACCGAATTTTTTTGGTTGTTCTTGAAAGAATATTAAAACTTGATATTCAAATAATCCAACCCTTTAAGGGTTGGTTGATTATTTTAGTAAGGGACTATTACTCCAAACTTCCTTAAGGAAGTCTTTGTTAATTACTATTGTCTTATATAGCAAACCTCTTATTATCTTTTTGTTATTTGACTTCTAAATCAAGCAAAAATTGCATAAAATATAAAATAAAAGTGTAGAAGAAGAAGATGAAACTTTGACTCTTTTATTCAACTTTTCAATTTACAAGATATGTCCTGAGCTCAAGATCAAGCTTTTACAATCAATCTTACCTAGTCATGGGCATTATTCTGCAAGATTCAAATTACTTCGTTGTCTTTGTAAAAGGGGTTTACAGAGATGTAATGACTTGCAACCTTATAAAAGAGAGAAGCTTACTAGTTTGCAGATTTGGAGAAGTTGGAGAAGAGAGTATGCTCCAACTTTACTTAAATGTAAAAGTAAGAGAGCTTGTAAGCCTTGTAGCTGTACACAAGAGTGAAGAGTACCAATTTTGTGTGGTTTGCTAATTTATATAGATGTATGAACGAATGGAGTTAGAATCCATGCCAAATACATCTTCTTGCTGCATGAAGAGTCCTTGGTGTGGGAATGTATTGTCCCATAAACCTATAAATATCAGGGCCTCCTTTGTGTGAGTTTACACTCCCAGTAGACTTCTAGATGTCGTAGGAGTCAATTGGTGTCATTGTTGTGCTAAACAATCTCCAAAATCCATGATTGCTATTTCACCTATGATGATTGTTTGGTTCGTGAGTGGTTGTTTAGCCACGGTAAGTGTCCAAGGTGTGGTGACTTGTGATTTGCCAACTGGCAACGACTGTCATGTGTACTTGTATTAGAATACAATTAAAATCTTGCAGAAAGAGTGAACAATCAGCCTTGGAGATTTGAGTGGGCATGGATTAAGACTCTTAGGCTCATTTTGCTATAGAAATTTTACTAGAAATTAGATAAATTTTAAAAGAAATGTTATCTATTTTGTCGCTTGAAATTGAGAAAAAAAGTATCACAATTCTTACATCTACTTCTAGTTGTAAGGTAATTTGTGCATAAACTTCATCTATTTCTTGTTCCACCTTAAAATGGTAGAAATCATAAAAATTAACAATATAAATAAAAAAAAAAAAAAAAAAACGAAGGAATGACTACGATTAGGTAAAAGAACACCAGTAACTGAACTTGGACAATGCGACATAGGATTTTTAAAGGAAGATTAAACAAAGGAATCTGCTGATTTAATTCTTGGTTTGTTGATGCTTCTAGCTGTAATAATAAAAACAACAGAAACCCCAAAAGAAAGAAGAAAAATAAATAATAAATAATTCAGAAAAAAAGGGGGAGGAAAGAAATAACAAAGTTTGATTTGTAGAACCGGAGAAAAAAATGAGATAAATTTGAAGAAAAAAAAAAAAGTTTACTTGCTCCTTGTGACCTTGAGGAATGTAGAAACCCTCTAGCCCGTCAGAAGAGCATAAACAAGAAGACCTACACAACCTCTCCATAACTCCACATAGAGATCGCCGTCTCCCAAGCCTACCAATTACAATAAGAAACAAAAACATAAAAACACCTAACTAACACCAAAAAAAAAAAAAAAAACAGCATTTTATTAGAAAACCACTGTTATTAATGAAAAAACAAGAAAACAATCAAAAAACATGGATGTGAAAAAAATATGCCTTTCATAGCTTAGAGCGTTTGGTTGTAGATCTCATGTTTATATTGATGCTAATAAGATAAACAAGTTAAATGTAAAGTCAAAGAAATGCACTTTCATTCGGTGTGGTTTTAACGAGTTTGGGTATCAGTTTTGGGATCAAGAAAATCGAAAAGTCATTAGAAGTAGTAATGTGATATTCAATAAAAATACCATGTATAAAGGCAATGAAGAAGAACATGAAAATAAAAAGGAGTTTGTGGAACTTGATAATTCTAAAAGTGAATGAAGTACCAAGAGAAGGCAATGAAATGTTAAAATAAAACTAGTAGATGGAGCTTGTGGTGGATTCTCTCATTCATTATTCTATTTGCTTTTTTATAGATGGGGGTGAACTAGAATGTTATAATGAAGCACTAAAGGTTGATGAAAGAACTAAAAAGCAATCCATGGATAAGGAAATGAAGTCCTTAATTACAAACCAAACATGGGACTTAGTTATACTATCCAAAGGGAAGAAGACACTGGATAACAAATGGGTGTATAGGTTGAAGGAAAAACATGATGGAAGCAAAAGATATAAGGCCAAGCTAGTTGTTAAGGGCTGTCAGCAAGGGAAATGTGTTTACTTTAAACTATTTTTTTTTCTAGTTATGAAGATGACCATCATTAGAATGGTGTTATATATTGTAGTAGTGGAAGATCTACATCTTGAACAGTTAGATGTGGAGACAATTTTTCTCCATGACGACTTAGAATAAGACATTTACATGTAGCAGCAAGTGTATAAAATAGATTACAAGGAGGAAATTGTGTACAAACTCCAAGACAATGGTACATAAAGTTTGAAGGTTCATGTCAGAGAATAGGTATAGAAGATATCATACAGACCATTGTTGTTATCACAAAACCTTTGATAATAGATACATTATATTATTTTTGTATATGGATGATATGCTTATGGCAAGTTCAAGCATACATAAGATAAACAACTTGAAAATACAGTTGTCAAAGAAATTTGAGATGAAAGATTTTAGAATAGTAAAGTAGATTTTTAGGATATGAATCATGAGAGATAGGAAGAACTATGAGTTGAGTTTGTCTCAAACTGAATATGTTGAAAATGTGCTTAACAAATTCAACATGCAAAATGTAAAGCTAGTAAGTACCTGACTGGCTAGTCATTTCAAAATATCCAAGGAATATTCTCCTAAGACTAAAAGGGAGAAGGATCATATAACAAAAATTTTATATGCTTTAGTGGGGGATAACTTGATTTATGTCATAGTCAATACTAGACCGGATTTAACTCAAGTAGTAGAAGTTGTGAGCAAATTTATGAGCAACACATAGAAAGATGCATTGGTAAGCGCTTAAGTGGATCTTGAAATACCTAAGAGAGACCATTAACACAACTTTGAGTTTTGGAGAGAAGAAAATATAATCACAAGGATATGTAGACTTAGACTTATCAGGAGATAAAGGCAAGATGAGGAGTACTAGGGGTATATATTTACCTTGGGAGACACAATAGTCAATTGGGTATCTCAACTACGAAAAATAGTTGGATTTTCCTCAATGAAAGCGAAATACATTGTAGTGATAGAAGCTAATAAGTAACTGATTTTGTTAAAGAACTTGATGAAAGAGTTGGAAAGGAAGTAAGAGGACAATAGATTATTCAGTGATAGCCAAAATACTATTCATCTCACGAAGACTTTAGCCTTTCATACAATGGCAAAGCACATTGATAGGAGGTATCACTTCATGAGTCTTGGAGGAGCTAGTGTTGAAGTTGAAAAAAGATCTATATGAATGAAATTTCACCAGACATGCTTAGCAAGGTGGTGATAGTTCGGAAACTAAAGCTTTTTAAAGCTTTAGTTACGTCGGTCTTCATGAGTAAAGATGAAGATCTAGAGCTGCAAAAGATTCACAGAAATGAAGAGATCTCATCACATATATAAAAGCTAAACAATGGAAAGAAAGCTTCAGTCATCAAGTGAGAGATTATTGGTGTGGAGTTTGATGCAGTTGGACGAGCAAAGAAGAAGATGTTGAAAGTTTGGATCAATCCGAAGGGTCCTTAGAGTGATCATACATAGTTGAATCGATCCAACATTAAGTGGACCAATTTAAAAAGTTTTAGGATTGGGTAAAAGGAACACCAGAAAGTAGGCAAATTGAACCGATCCAAATTTGGATATTTCGAACTGATTCGACGACGAAATTTCATATGCGAACGGAGATAGAAGGTTTGTTAGAGATAAAGATTCTTATCAAGTTCGACTTCTATGATATATAATGTCTTTATTGTTATTTAGAATTAGATTATGAGATAAAAGAGAATGAAAAACTTGTGGTTTGTGACAGATTGAGAGATAACTCTTGTATTCTTCTAAAAATAATGAAGTTTTTTTTTATAACATCATGATTTTTTTCTCAATTTGGTTTTTTTTTTTACATAAACCCTATATTTTGTGATCTAATTTGTTTTGTTCTTGGATTGTTATTATTTTTCATCTTGTTTAACTAGATTGGTAGGCTTGGCATAATATCCCCTACCACCTTTAAAGTCTTTGTTCTTGACACTCTAGTGTCATCGGTCTTTCGAAATTTCTCGGAGTTAGATCTTTTCTTGTTTGGGTCCAAGGAGAGTATATCATTTTTTTTTGACAACAAAAGGATTTTAGCATAAAAAAAGGATGACCCGAAGAGTACATCCTTTTTTACTCATTAGGCCGAAATTATCGCCACATTTCCGATCAAGTGAATAAAGTGAAGAGATAAAGGCACATTTGGGTGTGTTTCCGAAAGTTTCCTTTGATAATCACTTCAGGTGTTGCAGTGGATCAACTTTTGATTGCATTCTCAACTTGCAAAATCAAGGTGTGTACATCTCTTTGATGTGTTACTGGTCACCATCTACCTAATGGTTGCCCCCAACTCAAAATTAGGCCATCTCTATAATGCATGGAAGAGAAATCATTGCTAGATATTGTCTTCTCCCTTTGAAAGAGCACATCTTTGGTGGGTCCAAGCTAATAGATTGTGTAGGTGAACAATTAGCATGATAAGATCATAAACATGAAAACTACAAATCAGATGGTTATGAATCGGTTGTTGAACATGCTGATCGGCTTTCTGTAAAAGGGACACGCCTTCACTTGTGCCGTTAGAATCCTTGTACCGGTCTTGGTGCACTGGGTCCCCGCCCCCCAGAGGGTACTTTTTCTTTGTGGTTAGGAAGGGCACGAATTCTTGAAAAGTTGTCTCTACCTCTTTAGCTTCCCACTTCATTGGTCCGTTCTGGGCCGAAAAGGCTTTTTGGAGCAAGACACAGGCAGAAAAGGAAATCATACAATTTACTTTCATTGCAACTTTCTCATTTTCCATTGGCTGTCGAATGTCTATGTTCTAAAGGTTAGCTGATTTCCCATTTGCGCCCTCTCTCTTGTAAGGTCTCTATTGGGTTGGGTTTTATCTTCTGAAATCCCATTTGAGTTTGAGAAGCAAGAAAAATGGAGCTTCTCTTGGACTGGAAATCCTTAGGTTCTTTGCTCGCAACTTTCATGTTTATTCGAACTGCAATTCATGACTTTCTTCCTCCAGAATTGTACGAAGCACTGAAAACCCTCTTCTCCAAGCTCATCTCTTCTCTCCAACCCACAATCTCCATCCTCATCGAGGAATATGACAATTCTTACAACAACGAGCTCTACGACTCAGTTCAGTTATACCTTAGCTCCCACTGTATCTCTTCTGCTCAAGTCTACAAACTCTCTAAATCCAAGAACTCCAAGAACCTCACCTTCTCCATGGACGCTAATCAGAATATCAAGGATACCTTCGGCGACATTGAAGTGAAGTGGTCCTTCCATTCCGTCGAGAAAAAATCCAACAGTTACTTCCGCCCCCATGAGAATCGCTATTTCGAACTCTCCTTCCACCGCCAGTATAGGGACAAGGTCCAATCTTCTTATATCCCTCATATCATGGAGGTAGCCGAGGTCATTCGATTCAAGAATAGAGAGAGGCATCTTTACACCAACCGATCGGCCGAAGATGACGGACGGCTCTGGTCGTCGGTCCCTTTTTCTCATCCGTCCACGTTTGATACGGTGGCGATCGACCCTGTTCTGAAACAAGAGATCAAAGACGACTTGATGAAGTTCGTGAAGAGGAGAGAGTTTTATAGCAGAGTAGGAAGGGCTTGGAAAAGAGGGTATCTTCTGTACGGCCCACCCGGGACCGGAAAGACTAGCTTGATCGCTGCCATTGCCAATTTTCTCGAATTCGATATCTATGATCTCGAATTGACGGCGGTGACGAGCAATTCGCAGCTGAGGAAGCTCTTGATTTCAACTTCGAACAAGTCAGTGATCGTTGTGGAGGATGTGGATTGCTCTCTTGATCTCTCCAAGCGGAAGAAGAAAGAAACCCATGGCGAGGAGGAGAATGACAAGGATGAAGGAGAGAATAGCAGGAGGCAAACCAGTTCTCGGAGAAGTACTTTTGGAAGCACTGTTAGTCTATCTGGGGTGCTAAATTTCGTGGATGGACTCTGGTCTTCTTGTGGGGGAGAGCGGCTGATCATCTTTACAACAAATTATAAGGAGAAGCTTGACCCGGCGTTGCTACGGCCGGGACGAATGGACAAGAAGATCTATCTCTCCTACTGTGAGATGGCGGCGTTTAAGAAGCTGGCGAAGAACTATCTTGATATGGAGGAGCACGAGCTGATGAAGGAGGTGGAACAGGTGTTGCCTCTGGTAAGGATGACTCCGGCTGATATTGCGGAAATTTTTATGGGTTGTGAGGACGATGCAGAGATGGGGATGAATAATGTGGTGGAGGAGATGAAGAAGAGATTGCGATCCTCGTCAGTTGAAGGAGATTCACAGTTGTTGATGAAGAAAAGAAAGAAGAAACGAACGAAAAAGACCCAGTTGCAGGAAGTGAAGATGGATAAGCCGATTGTTGACTCGGTTGCTGACTCAGTTGCGGAGAAACAGAAGGGCGAAACAGAGGCGGAGCTTGGCGTGTAATGAGGTTAGAGAAAGAAAACCCAACTCATCAGTCTTTTTCCGGTGATTAGTCCGTCGTTGTTAGGCAAGTTTCATAACTCAGGATTAAGTTTAATTTTTATTTTTATTTTTATGAAAGGACTAAGTTTAATTATTATTATAAGAGCAAGTTTAATTTAACGGGTTTTCCATTGTTTTTTAATTTTTTTTTTTTTTTTTTTTTTTTTATAATCATATTATACAAAAAAAATATTATGCTGTTTTTTTTTTTTTTTTTTTTTATTTTAAATTTTAAAGGTGTTTGATTAAACAAGGTAACCTCATGTGAGATGGCATATTTGGTCAATAGATGGTATTTTTCTTTTTTGAATGCAATTCTGCACTGTACCTGTACCCACGCATCATTGACATGAACACTATCTGCACGATTGAAAGGGTGGCCATAGATCGACTAGGAGAAATGTTTTGTTGCTAAGTTTAAAACCCGGGAGATGAGTTGCCTTGAATTTTGGTAAGTAAAGTGTTTCGAATTCAGCCCAAAAAGCAACCTGGGTAGAGACAAATATGAATGATGACTGATGAGCAAAGCAAATTTTCAAACCTATTCGGGTCTGACTCAACTCTCTTGCAGAGAATAGGATTTTTCGTGGGTTATGTTGGGTTTCTTTTAGACCGGATCTTCTCCAGCCACTTATGACCTTCTAACGTCCTGCCTAACAGGTGGCAGAACACTATTGGAGGGAAAAAGTGAATTATAATTTTAGAAAAATGCAGTTCACTTTTTCCCGTCAATCATCTCCTGCCACCTATTAGACAGGACGTTGGCAGGTCATAGGCGGGCAGGAGAAGATCGTTTGCGGGTTTCTTGGTAGGTATATCATCTGTGTTTTTTGTATGATTGTTATTTTCTCCATTTTCTTTCTTCTATTTTGTTGTATACCGATTCCGATCTAAGGATTCTGCCCAACAATACTGGTGGCTTACAGGAACCCCAGCCATCTAATGGGTTCAATCCGTTGAGGTTAATACTGTACCTTTTTAGGTTTCATTTTGTAATCTTGCACTGGGGTTTCATAATGTCATAATGAAGCTATTGCCACCACACTTGGTAAGTAGCTAATTGGGTGGGCAGGTTAGTGAGACGGGATAAAGAGGAGATGATCATTGATGATGGTCCAGTATTGCATATTCGGGTGACTATGTTAATATCTACCAAGCACTAACCTCCTCCGGCAACAGGAAGACAAAGACATACGGGTTCCAATTAAGTACGAACGTCTCCTTGTTTATTGCTATTTATTGGGCTATGACAATGGGGAACGTGAAGAAAAAAATTGAATCACAAATACAAGCTGAGAAGCACCGATGCCATTTGGTCATCACCTTCGAGGGTCATCACACCTCAACAGCGAACAAATCAATGGTTACCAAGGATCAGAAATCCTTAAGTCCAATTTTTGTTTACTCTGCTAACATTTTATTTTCACACACCTCGTCATAAAATTCTCTTTTTCTCATGAAAATTGTAACATATATAAGTCTTTTGTTTTTTGTTTCTTGGCAACCAAACAACTATAGAAAAAAAAGATAGAAAATTACATATCTTTTTTTTTTATCTTTTTATCTTTTCTATCCTTTCCTATTCAACCAGACATGGCCGAGTTGCTGGCTACTAGATGGAGGATTCTCCCGCTAAGGAGTTTCAACAAATGTGGTCTAATCATTTATGGTGTTTTCCAACGCCCCATGGATTTGGTAGGACAACTGAAAGTTAACCTAAAGTTAGAATGACATTAGGGACTGACACATCAGTGCCAACAACTGGAAAGGACCAGTGTAAAGAGTGGTTTTGCAGTAGTATATAGTCTGTAGAAGCAAAGAATAGAGAAGACACCATCTGGCAGGGTGTCTTTGCATTTAACTATAAGAAAATGGAAATTGGCAACCTGCATCTGTATCCAACGGGGCCTCTCACGATACTTCTTTCCTCATGGAAATGGCTAAAGTTGGAATGACATCAGGGCTGACACATCAGTGCCAAAAGGTGAAAAACATCCCCAAAAGAGTGTATATCACATTTCAGCATGGATGTCTCAGTCCTAATGTCATTCCAACTTTAGCCACTCTCTAAGTTGTCCAACCGAATCCAAGCTCAATGGAAGCGAGCTCTTTGTAGGCCCCTGAGGCCAGATTTGGAAAGACTACTTAGAGAGTGGCTAAAGTTAGAATGACATCAGGGCTGACACATCAGTGCAGAAAAAGTGAAATTCACTTTTTGAGGGATGCTTTTCACTTTTTGGCACTGATGCATCGGTCTTTATGTCATTCCAACTTTAGCCACTCTCTAAGCTGTCTTACCTAATCTGTTTACGGGGCCCCACCTATCATTAGTGGACCGAATATGGGCAAGGTTCAGTCAGTGCGGATGACTCAGTTTCTAAAGGAAAACAATTATGGGTTGAACCCAAGTCCAACCAAAGTGTATTGCAATGACGGTTTGGTGGACCAAGTATTGGAGAGCTAGATGATCATGAAGCAAGTACGGCCGAATGAGTGTTTTCGTAGGAAGCACAAACATTACATGGGACACGAGTCCGATACAATATGGATATAGTGAAAGAATATTTCTTGAAAAATAAGAATATGATACTGTAGACATCGGGGCCTACTTTAGCTCGTGGTGTCGCCAACCCCCTTAGTGCGAAGGTCAAGTTTTGCTTGGAGTTGCCACCAAATCGGGGTTTAATCGACGGAGTTAGACATCGGTTCTCCTTTTCCCTGAAGAGGAGGAATCTAAACCCGAAGGTCTAGGATTCAACTCTTAACACTGGTCTACGTTCCTAAGATTGAAGGTAAGTTGTTTGGTTGTATTTGAGGAAGGTGTTAGGCACCCTAAATACCCGCCTTTTTAGGGTAACTTCTCCTATTCATACAAGTTTTAGTTTATGCCAATATCTATGCTTTGTGAATACTGAGTTGAGAGCTTACTGAATTTTTCCTAGGCTTAACACCTAATTTTACCCTCAATGCTTGAATTTAATTCAGGGTGAAAATCAGGCATTGGCTTCTAAAAAATCCAGAAACTGTCATTTATTTTGTCCTATTCTAATTGCAGGAAACCCCTCATGGGTTAGGTCTTTAGAGGGATGGTGGACTCCTCTAAATTGTCCACTAGTTAGTTCCTTAGAGTTAGAGGTTAATCTTGACAAAAAGGAGAGAAAGGAGGAGAAGTTATTTTTTCCTATCTTACAAGCTTAACGCCTGTTTTTTTTATCTTAACGCTTGAAATTTAATTCAGGGTGAAATTCAGGTTTGGGTTGAGGAAAGTTTCCTAGGGTTGCATTATGTAACCTTAGGTGTCCTGGCTTCAGGCCATGTGGATATATGATCTCCTAAAGTAGGCCACCTAGTCATCTGTTATAGGTCTGACACCTGAATGTTCAACGCTTGAATTTAATTCAGGAAAAATTTAGACGTTGGGTGCTGAAACCAGCAACCAACTTAGGTTTTTGGGCCACAAAAGTGGGGCTTAGTGGGGTAGGGTTTCTCTTGGGTCCATGCACTAACCCTAAGGTGAACACACAATTAGATTATGGAAAACATAGTTTTCAAAATTAGGCTTAATGCTTGAAATTCACTTCAACGCTTGGAATTAAATTCAGGTGTTGGGATAGAAATAAAGGTCCACAGAGGTGCACATGCGTAGGATTGAACTTTAGAGGCTATTTTTTCCATGGGACAAGGCTGGAGAAGAATCAGGGTTCCCTGCGGTGGGTCTCAGATCTTAATGCCTGATTTTTCTCCTGATGCCTATTTGTTCAACGCCTGATTTTTAATTCCCTAAAAATTAGACATTAATTATTGAGAGGAAATCTAGTAGCTGGATTTCTCGATTTTGGAACCTTTAAGTTTTGAAAAAAATTACAAAATTAAGCATGTTAGAAGGCTTCCGATCATGCATACAAAATTTAAACCAAAAATCATTATTTCACTAAATTAGGTCTCAAAAGACCTGATTTTTGGGTTCTGTTTGGAGGGCCATCTCGAGGCATTCCATAACTCCTAAAATCACGAAATTAAATCTAATATCTAGCATGTATGTCTAGCATAACATAGTCAAATTTGGGCTCAAGCAGCCCTCTACAAAATTTACAAGAAAATCAGCATTAAAACAGGTCCAAAATGGAAGCAAGTAGTGGTTGTTGAGTCTCTACTATGTAACCTAAATTGGAGTAGTGTTCTAACATGAATTGGATAGCATAACAACATATAGAATTGACCTAAGATCACATGCGGGAACAACTAGATCAAAGTTTAGGCTTACCTTGGGTCTAAGTGACCTAGGGCTTGCCACATTCTTCATTTTTCTTCTTCTTCCTCTTTTGCCTTAGGGTTTTTAGGGTTTATGATTGCCAACCTAGGGCTGCACGAATTTTGGGCAATTTATAGCCCCAAATTGGTGCAATGGAGGGTGGGGATCATCCTTGGGGTTTGCTAGGTAGAGGGCTAGGATGATGTCTATTCTAAATGAGGTGGAGGGCTAGGATGTGTTTAGCTAAAAATGAGGTGGAGGGCTGAGATGTGTCCAGCTAAAATGAGGTGGAGAGTGGAG
>JAOXJP010185236.1:0-12376 GCA_025762735.1 Platanus orientalis
CCCAACGCAACTCTTCACAGGAAATAGACCGAGCATCAACCGAATAGAGACCCCCACAAATTTGTCCAATTGCAGAGGATACCTCCATAGTCCAGAGATGGAAAGGCAATCCCCACACCTTTATCCATCTTTTTTTAAACAAGCTAGAATACCGCAAAGCAAGCAGATTAGGACTCTACCTGAAAAACTCAGGCTCCCCTGGAACCAAATCCTTGCAATTCCATTCATCCAGAGCATCAGCTTCATGTGAATCATGACAAATGAACAATGCCCTGTTCGAATCAATTTTATCCACTATAATGATTCTTGAAAGCCAAAATGCTCCTCCAAGTGATTTAACTATTACTTGCCATTCAATTTCCGAATCAAGTTTTTGACCCACAATGGCACGCGACCAAACCTCTTCATCTCTCGTCCCCTTTCATGCAAACATTCACTGCCCAATCCTTATCCCTCCTGACCACATCCACCACCGTTTAGGTAACCTTATCCAACAAACAATCTTCAATACCTTGAATACTTTTCAAGGAAGGATACATATCTGTGGTTAACGATGCCACCGGCAAGACAGTCTTACCCTCACCATCACCCCCAAAAGATCTATGTAACACATAATCAAAGTTCTTCTAGCCACTACCATTAAATCCCTCAGGGATAATGATCACAAATTCTTTACCCGAACATGGTGTTTCCGATACCCTTAGAAACCTTCCTTGAGCATTTATTCTACCAATCACCAAAAGATTGCAAACACCATCATCAACAGTACAGAAAAAATCCTGGAGATTTGAAACATAACCAGCTTGAACTAGAGCACTGCAAAACCATGAAACCAACTCAGATTTAAATTTGATGTAGGATGAATAGGATTTACGATGTTCATAGATCTTTAGAACTTTAATATTTCCTTCATACTCTTCCAAATCGAACGTTTTACATTCGATTCACAGAGATTGCTTCATATTTTTCCTCTATTTTGATAAACCCATCTGAAGATTGAGAAATTTGGATTTCAATCATCAGAATTTTTGGACCACCAATTGCCTCCCATCGCCTATTTCGTGCTCTTAAAGACCCAGCATTCCAACTTTTGAGCAGGCATCTGAGAAGCTAACTGTATTGTTTACCATCCAACAAGCTTTTGCTAACTGTATTCTCAGATGTTATTGCAAGACTATATTTTGTTGCTCTTCATCATTCTAGCACAGGCCTTCTAGATTTCTTCCCAGCACAAACTTCTTATTTTAGACACACGGATGAATCTCCCGTGGATGCAATTATTCTCTTCATACAAGTGTGTGATTCTTTTTCCTCTGCCAATCTTGGTTGCAGGTGGGTTCAGCTTCTTCACCTCAGATTTAATGTTGCCGGTGATTACAGGGCACTCTTGGGTGATGGTCGCCGATGATTGTAAGGGAGAAACTGTCGCTGCTCGTTGGTGTTGGGAACTTTGGTTTGTTTAACGTACCCTACACCCAACCTAGGTTAGTTCCCAAAATTTGAAGGCTGCCAATTTTTTTATCGGTCAGCGTTGCACTGTGATGCAGTAACAGGGGAGAATAGGAAATAATGGGATCAGAAAATTCGTTATCAGTATTCGTGAAGTATCATTCATGCTGCATTATCATCTTAAGCAAGTATAATCTGGGTCATGCAGTTGGTTTTTTTCTTCTTCTTTCTTGATGGTAAGGCCACTACAATACCTTAAGCGGTTTCTTCGATAAGACCAGTTAATCATCATCTAAATAATCATATGTCTTCTGTATAAGAGCTCAATGATCCACCCTATGTTACTTGTTCTGTTGTTCAATCCTAAAATGTCTTTCCCAGTATTTAGTATTAGATTGATTGTGTATTATCCAAGTAGTTCCACACTAAAACAGGAAACTGGGATTTAACATGTGCAACAAATACATGAGCTCCTACCTGTCTAGTTGGATGGGACACTGGTTTTTAAAGGATTCACAGATACCACAAGCAACCCATGCTAAAGTTTCATCAAATTTATAGCCACTTTGTCACCCAATCAACTGGCTGCAACCCTAGGTTAAGGCTTTTTTTTTTCTTTCTTTTATTAATCAATTACCCTAGGTTAAGTTTCAACTCCAGACAATCACTTGAAAACATTAGTCTGACTATTCTCCAATAAGTGTGGTACTCCTTAAAATATAGCATTGGTAAATTGGCACGAGCTTCAAATTTTTGCTGTTTATCCTGTTAGCTTTTTAAAAACAGAAAGCTGATATTCTTTTGATGATGATGATTAGGAAAACTCGCAGGTAGTTTTGTCTTGCTGCCAAATCATATATTTTTGCATCTAGACTCTGTTTTCATGTTCATCTATTGTTTCTTCTGTTTAAATAAAACTAATTTCTTATTGAATAAATTGTAAGGAAAAAATAGAATGAAAGCTGACAGTAGCAATTTCGTTGATTGGATAGCAGGCATACATAGATTTTGAGATATCAGAGGGTCAGTACGAAAAAACCAGGCAACTTCATGGAAGGCTACTAGATTGGACCAAGCACTTCAAGGTGCAAGGGGAAGACGATGGCTTGGACATGCGGGAAGATGATAATGCGTTATCTATTCACGAAGCTGCTTATGAGTGGAAAAAACGAAAAGTTGGTTCAGAGGAAGAAGATTGACCTGAAAGTCCTCAAATTTCATGTGAGTTTTGGGTCACAAGGGCTTAAATAGCATGTCAAGCTAAATTCCTTTCTAGAAAAGCTATTAGAATACTCTTTATAATGATTGCTAAAGATATTATGTAGGTACAGATTTGCAATCCATCAAACTTTATGTTTTAGCTGACATCTCCGTTGAGCTTCTCTGCCTCTTTTCATCTTCCTGAGGCATCTGACTTCTCCGTTGAGCTTCTCTGCATCTTTTTCATCTTTCTGAGACTTATCTTTAGCTGTCTCTATTACAATGGATACTGTAGAGAGGTTTGTAACAGTACCAGAATCCTGTGAGATGTATCTTTCAGTTTCTTCACCTGCATTGGCTGTCTCAACCCTCTCACACCTGCATAGCAAATGAAGCTTCAGAGCTTAATGAATAAAAAAAGAAAAAGAAAACATAAGGCAGCACAGGAAAGATGAATGAGAGTGTTTTAAGTTAAAATTCAGGAAAAATATCAGAATTAGAAATAGGTCACAGATTGAGCTTCCTATCTCATATTCTAGCTGACCTCATGTTTCTGAGAGCTCTCTGTAACTGTTTTTCACCATTGGGAGCTGTAGAGTGGTCCTTAACAGTGCTGTTTTTCTCTATGATCTGTCTTTTGTCATTCTCACCTGTACTGGATGTCTAAATTCCCCCACATTTTGTTTCCAGTCCTTGACATGCCTGTATAAAGATTAAGTTTCAACTTAATAAACAATACAAAAAGAATAGAAAGATAAAGTTTCAACTTAACACTTGTGAAAAGAGACTGAAGGACTAAAGTAAGGTCAAAATTCAGATATTATTTTCAAATGACTTCTTTGTTCTTCTTCATCTTCCTTTTGTCTTCCTGAAAGCTTTGTTTAATTGGTTCTCTAATTGATGCTGTAGAAAGGTCCATAACAATGCCTTTTTCTTGTTGAATCTGTTTCCTAGTGTCTTCAGCTGCACCAGCTGTCTTAGGTCCCACATACACCTGTACGATAGATTCAAATTCAGGTTCAACATTATGCACAAGAAAAAAATTGAAAAAGAAATGGAAGGAATTAAAAAAGACTGTCAGTTCATATATCCTCTTCAGACCTCTTTTTTTTTTGTGTGCGTGATATTGTTCTTGGTAAGCTCATTGGTGTCATTAGTGATCTTCACCATTTAATTCAGGGGCTGCGTCATTTTTGTCTACTTGACAGTTTTGGTCAATTGTTTCATTTCCAAAAGATTCAGAACTGTGGTCTGTAATGCCACCGCCTTTCTCTATTATCTTTTTCTTGATGCCTTCACCTGAATCAGATTCTCAACTCTGTCATACCTAGTTGGAGGGCTTCTCCTTTTGTCCACAACGGTGAAATTCTTTGGTTATATTTTCTTCTGTGGTTTGATCTATTGTCATCTTAGGCAATAATTACCATTTATAATGGAGTATCATGACATAGACATGTACACAGGTGGTCATGGTCAAGATTCAAAATTGAACTTGATTGGATGATTACTACATCTGATCCATAGACTTTTTTCTTGGTCCTGGACCTACATCTGATGGTTATTGATCATCCAATCAAGTTGACCATTGAATAAGGAGGTCTTTTAATACGGACTCATAAGATGGTGTTCTAAGTGAACCTGCCCATGCATAGCATGTCATAAATTCCTAATATCAATGATAATTACTATCTAGAATTTTTATTTGTATATATAAAACGTTGGAGCCCCCATTTGGGAGAAGAGTATTCTTTCCAAGTGGTAGACTATTATTTGTTCATGCTCATATGACTTTATTCTCCTTTTATATGTGTTTTAAATTCAGGTCTATTTTTATTTCTTCTGATGCATCATAGTTGTGTAACAAAGAAACAAAGTTAAGAAATAAAAAGACTTCGGAGAATTCAAGCTACTCACTCTCTGTTACGGTTTTATGCATGCCTACTTCAGAAGTTTCTTGCATCCTTTCCATCTCCTCTTCTATGTTCTCTGTGGCATCCTGATGCAGCCCCACCCAAAGAAAGGGTGTTTATCTGTGAGCAATGGACTACAATGATAAAACTAGAGTCTTAACCCACACCCAGATTGAAATCAGTGGATAAAATAGGACTCAACTAATGGTTTCTTTTCTGAGAGAACGACAGGGCACAAGGTGTGGGTTCAGTTTTTGAGGAATAAAAGGTTGGTAGGGACTTATATTTACAGCTTATAACAGCAGGGTTGCTATGGGAATGTGGTTGAAGGTTTTGGTCATTAATTAACCAAGAATAAAGGGTATTGAGGAACGTCTAGTGGATTCTTGTTGCAGAGAATCAAAAACAGCAAGCATGAAAAAAAAGGAAGAGGGAAAGAACAAGAAGAATAAAGAAAGAAAGTAGAAGAAGAGGGAGATATGTACCTTGTGGGAAGACCCTACCTATACCTATGAAAACCCTACCTAGGTTCAAGCCCAAGCACAAGAACTTGAAGAGAGAGGAACACCACTCTTGGGATCCGAGAGAAACCAAAAAATTTATTCAATCTTTCATGTCCTTTACAATGAGGGATTACCCCTTTTAAAGACTCAAATTCAAATAGGATTGGAACTTTCTTAAAATAGCAACTAATAACTTAAGAAACTACTTCCTAAAATAAAATAGAAACAACTAGCCCAAAACATTGGCTGTAGACTCATGATCGACCAGCACTTATTTTCTATCTAACATGTGCTAATTAAACCCCAAATCAATAATAAAAATTCCAACCACGTCCTACATCTAATAATTCATAAAATATGAACTAAAACAGTAAAAACTCTAATAAAAGGTTCCAAACAGCAACTTAAGCTCTTCTCTCAATACCAAAGGACTTGTCTTCCATGTGTCTCCATATGCCCTCTTGTGTGGACCCTACCAAGGCCATGTGTGGGTCCCACTTGCCTCCAATGTCCGCATCACCCTGACCCTAAAATACCTAAAACAACCCACACATTGGGCATGTCTTGAACTTGCTTTCTTGTGGGACGGCTCATAAAGAAGCCTCTAGATGTTATCCGCAGCAGATTTACAATTTCGTTCTCAAAATTGGTGTCTACTTTTGATTGTTCTGTTTTTGTGGAGTATTCATCAATCTTGGCAGGTTCATTAAACCCACCTTTCAACTTTTTTCAATTCCTCTAAAGAAGATTCAAACTGGCTGCATATTGACTCTTTTTCTTCCTCTCCCACATTTTGCGTGAAAGATGATATGTAGGCATTAGAAAAAGGAAAAGGTACCAAAGAAATTAGAAACGGTAAACTTCAAACTTTAAATAATGAGGCTTCTGCAATTACACCATAAATGGAAATAGAAGAAAGGGGACTGAACCACAGGAACTTTTAATATGTTTTGGACAAACAACAATCTCAAAAGGTGGGGACTTAAAATCTGATATGTGGAGTGTAAATGGTGGATATCATGTTGTTCCTCACACTCTCAGGTATCTAATTGTTAAGGCTAATGGGACCTCTAAATTAACAACATTTCTTTTACTTCAACTTCTCATAAAATCAGAATATATACACACAAATAAAAAAAAATTTAGCTTCCTTTTTTAATTCTATAATGAATCAAAGACAACTAATTTTGGATAAGATAAAACTACAGGACACAGTTCTTGATATAACCAGTTCTTTCAGTTTTCTTGATTGTAAATCATTGACTATCGGGTTCTAGATTGGCCAGGGTAACTAAACTCATAGTCAACTGGCAAGTGGACTGGATTCAGGGTTCCCATGTCCCTAGGAATTGGCCAAGCTAGTTCCTTGATTCCTTGACTTCTCATTGGGCAGGTCAACTCCTTTGACTTAATTTTTTTGACATCACTTCAATCTTTGGTTGAAAACGAATTTCATAAATTATCTTTTTCTCATTCTAAAAAATTGTTTTAGCAGTTCATGTGAGGTGAAAAGGAATATCTTAGGAGCCTTGTTGCCATCGAAAATCAAAATTGTAAGTGTGATCTTTTTTGCTGTTTTAGTTTAGGTTCAATCTCTCTTTCTCTCTCTCTCTCTCTCTCAAGGTTTGAAGTTTCGGTTTCAGTATAGGGTTCGGTCTTTAAGGATATGGAAATGTATCGGAAACCATGGAAACTTAGGGAAATGTTGAATTTTTTTAATGAATTCTTAGGGGATGATAATTTAAACATTAATACACACCTATGAATCATTACATAGACTAAACAACCATCATAAGTTTTGGTGGATGTGTTGGAAACCATGGAAACTATAGGAAAATGTTGAATTTTTTTAATGAAATCTTAGGATATGATAGAAAAAACAATAATACACAACATGGAATCATTACATATACATATTTTATTAATATCTTTCACTAATTAGAGCTTTGGTAGCCTTTTTGGAAGGGATAGAAAATCTATTCCTAATTTCAAGAACCATGTTATCACATCCAACTTTGCTCTAATACAAATTTGATGCTGGGAAAAGAGGCTTTGATCTAATCTAATTCTTTAATTAAGAATCCGTGGTAAAAGGAAAATAACAGAAAAAAAATAGGGAGAAAAGATAGAATACTTGGTTTTGTAGCCTCTCACCACAAAAATCCAGGGAATGTTGGTCTCTCACCAACGTGCATAACCCTAGGAATCTCTCTAAGGGGAGCTAATCTCTAGTTTTAGGGAAGGAAGTCTCAACCATGAGCTCCAAGAAGAAAATCTTAATTCATCAATTCATTAATAAAATTCTTGGTTACAAGCATATATGTAGACTTTACATTCCAAGCTTTCCAAATCCCACTCCGAAGGAGCTTTTTGGCCATTTCATTTTCTATTTTCTTCCTTATCCATTTCAAACCCTAGTAAAAACCATTAAGCAATAACTCCAACGAAATTTTCTATTCTCTTATTGTTGGATCCTTTTAAGTTCCTCAAAGCCTCTGACAAATCCCACCTTCTCTTTACTATTGGAGCCATGTAATCTCGGGGAGTTCAACAAAGATCAAGGTCTTGAGGTGCAAATTGGAGACTGATTTAGGAGAACCAGCATTGAAAGTCCTTTTTTTTTATTTCTTTTTCTGGTTCTATGTTGCTTCAATTTCATCTATCCACTCTATTCTTATGCTTCACAAGATTCAAAGAGGGAAAATTTTTCCCTCTACTGGCAGCATACTAAAAGCCTGGAGGTAACCTCATGTACACTTCCGAGCGATGAAGGAGAGAGGTATGAAGCTGCTAAATAGACAATTCATTGAGATAGAATTGAAAAGATTTGAAATCTTATTGGAAGGAAATAGATTGACGGTGATTGAGAGGGGAAAAGGAAAACCAAGGAGGATTTCATGCCCCAGCCATCTTATACCTAAGATTTCTGGTTTTGTTGTAAAAGCTTGTGAAGGGGATATTTCATAGGAGATCAAGGAGGATGTGCGATTTTTATGTGGGAATTTATTTCACACATTTTCTTAGTCCTAATTGTTTTGATTCATAGTGTTTTGTATGTTTCTTAGCTCGTTTATCTAGAATTTTAGGTGTCTTTTACATTTATTTAATTCTTGGTCTTTGCAGGTGTTTAATTATTGAATTAGGTTGAAATTGAGATGAGGTGAAGAGGCAGAAATCAGGCTAGGCTTAGAAAGCAAATCCTAATTGGTCTGGTCTAGTTAAACCAGAACACTGTTTGGTTTTTGGGTTCTAACCGGATCTAATTTTAGAAGAATTGAAGCAATTAATAAAGGGCCAAGAGATTATAATCCCATGGCAAGTGACTAGTAATTTCTCAACTCGGGAATCAAGCAAGAATATTCTCAAAATCGTACCATAAGGGGTTTGGCCAAGAGATTATAAATAGAGGGCTTCACATACACTTTAAGCATTCAGAAAATTGGAGAAGGGCATCCCAAGGAGAGGTGGCGTGAAAGAGGAGAGGAGCTGCTAGAGTTCCTGCTTTGAAGCTTTGAAATAGAGTTTTTTCTTTCTCTATCTTTTGTTGAATGTTATTGTTTAAATTTTTAGTTTTTATTCATTTAGTTATGATTTTCTAGTTTTCTTATTCTAGGGCTAGGATGTAGTGATATGATTTGAGTATGGTTGTATTGAATATCCTTTGTTAATTACAATTGGATGATTTCGGTTTTCATTCTTACAATTTACTAGCCATGAATTGCATGCTTAAGATGTTGAATGAAGTAACGATAGTTGAAGTTCAATATTATTTTGTGAATTCATCAAACCTTGGTAGTGTAGTTTAGAAATAAATACACACATTTGTGACCTACATTCAATAATTCCACAGAGCATAATGAATTTATATTAATTTCTGTGATCACGACAGTAGACATTGGATTAATATAGGTATAGTTGTTATACCTTGAAAGAGGATATCACATAAAAAGGGAATCCGGTCATTGTAATTAGCAAAACATTAATGCAAGCAATCAGGTTTAAACTCATTGAAGGAACTCAATTGATGAAATCCAAGCCCTAGGAATCATTCATATTTGATTTTTCAGGTTAAGAATTTGTAGTCAATCCCATCAATTTGATATCATCTAAATAATATAGGAAATTTTATAAATTGGTACTTGAATCTCCTCCTTGTGGAAATGGTACTCTTTTTGCCTTATTCTATTTGTCACGATCCATGCACTTATGGTAGAGTCTAGGGGACATAGAAGTTGGCCCTAGTAGTGTCAATTTTAAAAATCACAAATGCTCCAGTCGCACTAGTCCAATCAGAACCAAATTATGAAGAGTAAAGGGTAAAATCAGGGTTTTTTAACCCAAAAAGCTCTCAGATGTAATTTAAGTGGGCAAGATGGTAAAATTGATCCAATGGTGGCCCAAGGATAGATGCTCCCAAGTCCAGGTGATTCATAGCTTCTGACTATGAGAGATTACAGTACCCGAGCAGGAAATTAGGTCAAAAACTAATTTTTGAGCGATTTGACAAAATTAAATAGGGAATACTGCTGGTTTTTCTATAAAATGTCTCCTCAGGCCGTATCTTAGGGATATAAAGCTTGAGGAGTCTTAGAGCCATAGAAGCTAACAGATTGGTCATTAGATCCTAGGGCAGCTACTGAGAGTTTTTCGAAGCAAGGTCGCTTGAATAAATTGGGTTTTATAACTACTTGAAGCTGAGTGAAATTGAATGGATAGACATTCTGTAAACTAAGGGTTTGTGAAATGCTTTATCGAAGACAAGGGTGAGACTGAGAAAAAAGCTTTGACTTTGCTGCATTCCCAGTCTGGAAGAACTTTTAAGGGCATCTCGTGTGCCAAATATAGACAAAATGCATTTTTTCTAGGTTTGGGTAGAAATGACTACTTAGGTCATGGATTTTCTATAAATTAGTGTGGTTCTGATAGTCTTGAGACTCCAAATTTATAGTGGTTTAGTGACTGACTATCTGAATTTCTGATTTCAGATGCGCTCCTAGGATTCGGTTTAGCACCTGATTTGTCACACTTTTTAGAGTATTGGAGGGAATCTTGGTAGACAGACTTTATAAAAGTCCTTGCCCCTTAGATAGCTTTTTGAAGGCCTCACGATTCTGAAGAGATGGACACCGACTGATCTTGATTTGGATGTCTAGAGAATATTTTGGCTCCATAAGAGCTGTGGACATCAACATTTGGTGTTTGCCTACTTTGGTGCTCTTCTTCGCTGCTACTTTTGGGTTGCCATGGGCACCCGGGGGCAACATGCCCCCTCCTTTTTTATGTGGGTTTGATGCCTATGTTTGGAGTCGCCACCTACTCGGGATTATCCGAAGGAGTTGGACATCGGTTCCTCTCTTCAGAAAAGAGAAGAAATCTAGACTCAGAAGTCTAGGGTTTAACTCTTGGTACTGGTATGAGTTCTTGAGATTTAGGGTAAGTTGTTTGGTTGTACTTGGGGAAGGTGTTAGGCACCCCAAATACCAGCCTTTTTCGGGCGGCTTCTCCCAATCATATAAGTTTTAATTCTATGTCTAGGTACATTTAAAAGTTTTCTTGATTTTTCACAGGCCTAACGCCTGTTTTTGCTCTCAATGCCTGAATTTAATTCAGGTAATAAATAGGCATTGGCTTATTAACAGTCCAAAACTGTTCTTAATTTTGTCATATTAATTATAGGAAAGCCCTCATGGGTTAGGTCTTTAGAGGAATGGTGGACCCCTCTAAGTGGATTGCTGATTGACCTTTTAGGGTTAGATGTTAACCTTAAAAGAAAAGGAAGAAAAAAGAAATAGAAAATAATTTTTTTGGTTTATAGGCTTAATGCTTGTTTTTTACCTTAACGCTTGTTTTTCCAACACTTGAATTTAATTCAGGGAAAAATAGGCGTTGAGTAATCTGGTTAGATTAGCATCTTTATGCCATCTTTCAAGGTGGTTCTAAGGGTCCCAACACTTTGGGAGCCAAAGTTTGGGAAAGGGAAAACCATCTAGGGTTACACTGTGTTACCCTAGGGGTCTTAGGTATAAGCCATGTAGAGATATGATGCCCCAAAGTATGCGACACAGTCATCTGTCACAGGCCTAATGCTTGTTTTTAGGTTTGATGCCTGTTTGTTCAACGCTTGGATTTAATTCAAGTAAAAAATAGGTGTTGGGTATAGAATCAGTAGCCAATTGGGATTTTTGGGCCACCATAGTGGGGCCTAGAGGGGTCGGGTATCTCCTAAGTCTAGATACTAGCCTAAGGTTAACCAACACTTAGACAATTTTTAAAAACAAGTGATTTTAAAGGCCCATGCCTAATGCTTAAAAGTCACTCCAATGCCTGAATTTCCATCTAACGCCTATTTTTTAACAAACAGACATTGAGACAGAAATAAGGGCCCACAGAGGTGCACATGCATAGGAATGACTTTCAGGGGTCGTATGTGCCATGGGACAGGGCTGAGGAAAAATCAAGGCTCCCTGGGGTGGGTCCCAGATCTCAATGCCTATTTTTTCCTCTAACGCCTGTTTGTTTAATGCTTGTTTTTTAATTCAGTAAAAACAGGTGTTAGTTATTAGGGAAAAATCCAACAGCTGGATTTCTCGATTTTGGAGCCCGTAGGATTTTACAAAAATCGTGAAATTAAGTATGCTAGCAAAGGAGATATAGAGGAACGTCATATAAAAATTTAGCTTCAAATCATGCATATAAAAGCCTAATTAAAATTAGTAAATATTCCCTAAAATTAGGTCTTAAAAGACCCATTTGTTGGGGTCTATTTAGAGGCCCATCTTGAGACCTTCCATAGCTTCTAAAATCATGAAATTAAATAAAGAGTAACCTACATGTGCTTAGTATAACATAGTAAAAATTGGGCTCAAGCATCCCTTTAAAAAATTCACACAAAAATTGTCACTAAAACTGGTTGAAAATAAGACAAAGTAGAGGCTATTGAGCCTCTACTATGTACCCAAATTAAAGCAGTGCTCTAGCATAAATTGAACAAAATAATAGTGATCAAACTAACATGATTTGAATGTGGATGATGAATTAGAGCTAGGTTTAGGCTTACCTTGATTTGGAATGAAGGGTTTTGCACTTTTCTTCCTCTTCTTTTTTTTTTTCTCTTAGATTTAGGGTTCTTCAATTGCCAACCTTGCTCACCATGAAATTAGGTTGGATGAAGGATAGGGATGTTTTGGATGGAGGGTGGGGATGATCTCTATCCTAAATGGATTGTAGGGCTAGGATGAGTTTGGGGTGTGTGGTTAAGATCTATTTGGAGGGAGAGACATGGATGGGTGAGGTGGCAGGTCCAAGGGTTAGATC
>JAOXJP010185247.1:0-12376 GCA_025762735.1 Platanus orientalis
CCCCCCCACATGCTGGTGAGGCCATTTTAGTCTTGCGTTGGTATTGAGTGATATTTTCGTTATTATTTGTAGTTGGGGGTATCTTAGTCATGAGAGTAGTAAAGAGATGTTAATTTTCTCTGGCCGTGGGACTCTATTTATTGAGCCCACGACCAGCCATTTTTTTTTATGCAATAAATTTAGTTTTGGAGTTCCCATTTTCTCACTTCTTTTTCGTTCTTGTTTGTGTTGCAAGATGGAGACTCAAAACCCTGGAATGGGACTAGCCCCCCATCTAGTTTAATGCTGGTGGTGGAGGTCACTCCCTCCCCTTGGGTTAAAGGTCCCCATCTTCTTCTTCTTTATATTTTTTTCTAAATTTTCTAAATTATTATTGTTGAAATGTGTAAGCTTTGTAGAAATCATCACCAACAACTAGTGCCAAGGGGTTTTGATTGATCAGATATATCTAGGGAATCCTATAGGAGCAGGCGACACCACTTCTAGTTACCTCCCTCTTGATTTTGCTGATTCGAATAGGTCCCCCCAGGCATGAACACAACACTTGAGCAACCTGCACGAGATTGCTCACAAATCTCCAAATACCCAGGTCTTGATCAAGGGCTCTTCTCCAGGTCTCCATCACTCCTGTATGATCCTTATTCCTCCATTCGACCACTCCAATGTTTAGGTTTTGAAGAACTTCTATGGGATGTCATCCACTGCAGGCATGAAAAGAGAAAAAAGTGAATGCACGAGATTTGATACCACTCAATCAACAAAGCTTTTGGGGATTGATTCTTGCTAAGGTGTTCTAGACTCTTATACAATCCATCAACAAGCTTCTAACAATTGAGATTTGAATTTTTTTTGAAATATTATAGCTGTTAGGAAAACTCCTAGGCGTGAAAACCATAGACCAAGTCACTTCATGAGAATAGCTCCTATTGCCCAATGGCTACACCTTTTGCAAGTTGGGTTTCCTTCGAGTATTACTAACCCCTGGGCGACCCTAGTGGGTAGGTCCCACCTCAAAAAAAAAAATCAATAAATAAAATATATATATTTTTCCAAGGGTTGGTGGCACTGTTTCAAAGTGATTATTTTTTGAAAATTTCAAAATCTCCAAAATTGGGTCCCTTGGCTTGGGAGATTGATTACAATCAACTTTTAAGTGCATCAAGGAGTTATTCTACAACAAATTCAGGTATTGGTTATTTAATTTTGGCTTTCTTTTCGAATCTCCAAAATTAGGGACTTTCAATTCCAATCACCCTTAGAAGAACATCCGAAACCTAATCATATCCCAAACCTATCTTTAGACCTTTTTTGGTTAGTCCCTGAATTATTTGGCCTGTTTCCCTGATTTTGGCCTAATTTAGGCACTCTTTTTGGCTTGGCCTGCACTAGTCTCATTACTACATTTTGTATCTTATTAATATCCAAGCATGTTAATTAGGTCTGTAATTATTTATTAATTTTGTAAGCCCTAATTTTTCTATTGCATATTGAGCCTAATTTAAGAACTATATGAATTAGCATGTGGACATGCAAGTAGGAATCTTGTTTATTTTTCTTTATTACTTTAACAAATTTATTCCTATCTCATGAGCACATACTTACTATCCTACATGCATGCTGCATCATAGTGGACATAGGCCAAAGTGCTGAACTACTATAAATCATTGTGTCTTTATGTTGCTTGTATCTTTACTATTTTGTGCTTTCTTGTATAATTCATTTGTGCAAGTTATTCAACACATTGTTTGAGGATATCTAAGGTTAAGAATAAAAGTATCGAATATAAACAACCTTAGGGAATTTATCTGGGGTTAGTACACTATAGTGCATGACAGAGAACAGTTGTCTCTGATAAATTCAGTCACTAAGATTTACTTGTGTGATTAATTCCATTGCATATCCTATGATAAGTTCAAGTAAATCTAAAAGCAATTCTTAATAGATCAAGACATTTTTATAGACTTGGAAATCTTATTTACCCCCACCCCCCTCTTTAAGATTACTTGGGACTGGAATTTCAGAATAACCCATTCTCTGTTTATAAACAGTAGGTTTCTGTCGGTTATCGTAGGGACATAATACTGCCATAAGATAGTATCAAGAGTTAGAATTTGATGTGAAATAGCATTATGTTTTTGGTGGGGGGGGGGTCATTATTTTCACTTATTTTTTTTATGATTTACAGATCAAAAGGAGTTAGAATTATGCTGTTTTAATATCTTAATGATGTCTCTATCGTTTTGATTGATTTGTAACAAAATATACAGCACATACTAGGTCTACTGTTCCATTTTCTTTTTGTAATTACTCCCTCTTTGTTGGTTCATGGCCATTTATGTGTCAATTGTATTTATAGCAGTTTCAAATTGGTTTAGCGTACAGCTTTATTATAAAGGAGGGGGTAGTTTGGAATGCGGATATCTTATGCAGGATTGGGTTCCATAATAGGAAGGAGGTAGAGGGTGGGGGTGATAGTTGCATGCTTCTCTGTTTTTGTTTTTCTTGAGTTTCTTTCTATTGTCTGTTTTGGGGCCACCTTAACCCCCTCTGTGTTTTCCTTCTTTTTTTTTTTTTTTTTCAGTTTCTAATAAATACTTTTTTTCCATTAAAAAATGTAGTGTACAGCCTTATTTTATCACTCAATTTATTTATATGGCTTTCTTGTCAAATAAAATCAAAGAGGCCTGGATACTTTGGTTATCGAAAAATAAAATAAATAAATAATAAAGAAGTAAAAATAAATAAAGTGGGGAGTTCCTATAATAAATCATTAATGGGAAAGAACCAAGACACCCTTTGGAGTTGATAAATCCAGGAAGGAACCCATTGGACAAGGGCTGGTGGGCTGAGACTTTGAAGCCACTGGAGTGAACAATTGTATGGTTGATGCTGCAACAACCATATGGTCGGCATGGTCCAACCACACGGTTGTTTCAACCATATGGTTGAACTGCAACAACCATATGCTTAGGGAGCACTCAATCGTACGGTTGTAACAGTCCTGCAGATAGAAACTCTCCGCCTTGGGTTAATACCCAGTTTTCTTTTGTGATTTAAAACACATATTTAATAGTATTTACAGCAACAGTTACACATGTCAAGTTAACTTTAATATTCAATATGGTTTTGTGGGAATGTTGCTAAGGTGAGTCCTTAAACCAAGCTTGGTAATTTTTTTAAATAGTTGGAATTTCCTCTAGGTAGGTAAATACACATGTATCCTAGGATCCACCAAGCATGTTCATATGTGCACCAATTCGTTTAATCATCATTGGTAGGTACACACACACTGTTAGATATAAGAGTAGATAGGGAGTTAGTATAAGAGGTCTTTAGGATAGGAATCTGATTATGACCCTATCCCTCAAGTCTTAAAGGAGTCCAACGGTCTTGAGTGCTTGGGCAAGATCCTTCTTTTAAGGCCTTGAGGTTAGGGATGGAGATCACACCTGAACTGGCTAGTCACTATGTTCTGAGAGGTCGAACAACTGTCCTTGGTGAGAATTTTGACCGTAGGATTGTTCTGGAGGAAATTCGAGCAATGGAGGACTGGTAGTGACTTTTTTCATAGTGGGATGGATCCATGATAAGAGTCATTCTCTGAAGGGATGTGCTCATTATATTATATGAAATTGAGGCCCAAAACAAAAAATGTCTTCCTTCCATTGTCAGTTCAGCTCCCCCTGTTTCTCAGATTAGACACACATGGCAGCCACCTCTGAGATCGGGGTTAAAGCTGATTTTTGATGGTTTCTCTTTGGATAATTTTGGGCCATCTGGTATTGGTGGTATTTTTTGAGATGCCCTTGGTACTTGTATCTAGGCCTATTGATGTGGACATTAGAGAAAGGTGGAGCCCACACATGGCCTTTGGTGGGGTCCACACATGAAGACATACAAGAAGGCACACGGAGGAACGCATGATACACGATGGAGTCTTTCTTGAGTTAGTTTACTGTTTTAGTCAATATTTCACGAGTTATTAGAGTCTAGGACATGAGGGTCATTTTAATTTTTGTTTTTGGGTATTTGTGTAATAAGACATTATTGCCAAGGGTATTTTAGTCATATTAGAGAGTCAACAAGTCAAAGTGGAGCCAAACAATTCTATTCCTTATTCAACTCATTTAGACCCTTGAGATTGTCGATTTTCTTGACTACATTGTAGGTCTTTCACACTAGGTGTAACACATGCTGAAAACATGAGTCATGTGAGGGTTTTGCCTGCCCTTTTCTCGTCTTGTATGTGATGGTAAGGTCTAGGGTGGGTTATGAACACTTTCTTACCTATTTCATTTGATACAAGTTTTCACAAGCTTAACAAACTTAGAACTTTACTCGGATCAAAATTTAATGTTGTGATTGTCCTGAGAAACAACCAATCTCATCCTAAGAAAACAAGTTGAGTCACCCTAGTCTCAAAATCACTAAGACAATTACAACGGTTTGCCAAACAATAAACCACTTAGAACTCAGGTGAAATCATCTATTACGAATTAGCAAGACAAAGGAACAAGAGCTCTCTCTCTCTCTCCTAGCAATGTAACTCCATCTCATTCTCACAGCTTTGTTCCTCTTTCTTCGTCCCTCCAGTCCTCTCTTCAGTCAGTAATGATATAAGGGTTGCAACATCTGACTTAGACTTCTGTTAGAATCTAAAATCCTTAACCTCCAACTTGCCTTCCCAATGCCATTCATAATACCCTGTGGTGATTATTCGTAGAGGTAGGACTCCCTCAGAGATTGACCAAAATGTCTCTAGTTTGCAAGTACCCCATTAATGAAGGCCTGTTTTAATAGATGAGGTAGTCTGCCTCAATTTTGTAACATGAAGATGGATTTTCTGAGTAGTATGGGTTATTGGTTCAAAGTAGACCACATAAAATCTATAAATGATTGTGCTATATGCATAGGTGACCAACTCTTTGTTAAAAGTGAAGTTCAGAACCAAGTATGGGGGACAGCAGTTAGATGAGGGAAGTCTCTAAAGTCACCTACTGTTCATCCCGACAATCATCAGTTCTTTGTTGGTATTGATGCTTGTACAAAGTGTAGGGGACTGAAGTTATATGATGTGATTATCTGATGGAAATTTCATCAGCACTATGTGATAGACAACTGATTTTGGTCAGAGCTAATAGCATGCCAATGCCAGCCTAGTGGACGAAGCGTTTATCAGGTTGATGTCAATCAAAAAAGTTGCTAGTGTTAGACCAAGGCTCATCTGTCTATTTATTGACTGAAATCACATCAATAAGCATGCCATCACATATCCAACTAGGTTCAAGATGCCTCATCAACTGGGTATTTTGACAAACCAATGCAGAAGGATAATTCAAATTGTATGATATCATTGTATCAGGGAGTTTGCAACTTGCAATGTGTCAAAACCTTTCTGTAACTTTATTCTTACCTCAGTCCTGTTGATACTCTGCTTAGGTGGACAATTGTTAGTAGTTGGCAACTCTTCTCTTCTTTATTTTCTATTTTTAAATAAATGTTGATAGCTTTATTGTTCTCAGTCCCCCTTCTTACTTTAGAATGAAGATGTCCTCAAGTCTGCTTCATGGAACAAAATTCCAAGATTGTTTTGCCATGCTGCCAATTTTTTTTCTGTTGCTTTCTTTGAAACTTCTTAAAAGATGGATAGACACATCTACACCCTGTATACCTTAATACTGGGTGTCCAGGACAAACTCCCAATGATTGTTTTCTAATTTTCTTTTGCCTTGCTGTCCAGATGAAATAACATGCTATATTAGAACTTCTTTCTTGTTGACATCCCAAATGGATGATAATTTTTATCTAAAATGACCAAGTGCCACTTTTCTAATTTTCTTCAAGGAAGTCCCTTAGTATGGTGCATGCTATGCATATCTCGTAATATTCCAAATGCTCAGATTATGTTATTTGCAATTGTTGCCTTTTCCATTTGATGACTATTTATGACCCTTTTGTGCAGTAAACGACCACTTTGTAATGAAGGCATGGGCAAAGACGTACCCTGAGAACAAGAACGTTAAGTTCCTTGCCGATGGCTCAGCGACCTACACCCATGCACTTGGTCTCGAGCTTGACCTTTCAGAGAAAGGGCTTGGGATCCGCTCTCGTAGGTTTGCCCTCTTGGTTGACGACCTCAAGGTGATAGTTGCAAACGTTGAATCAGGAGGAGAGTTTACCGTCTCCAGTGCTGAAGACATTCTCAAGGCTCTTTGAAATGCTCCATGCTCTCCTCTTTAGGCCTTCACTTTACTTTCTGGGAGTACTAGTCAATCTATGACATTTTCCCATGAAACTTTGAATGGCCTTATGACCTTTTGAAGGTTTTATTACAGTGTTTCACGTGATGTTTTAACTAAGGAAATAGACTGTTGCTTGTTTTGTTGTATGAGGTTGATCTGGTTGAATATGGAGGATGTTGATTAAGGGTTTCCATGTGTTGTGGGTAAACGTGCAAGGGTTCGATTGTGAAAACAGTTCCTTATGATGGTTTTCATTTAGCTTGAACATAGAACCATCGCCCATAATCTCTTTTTGGGTGATAGAAATGTAGAATACTACATCGTCCAAAAGGTTAGCGGGAGCGGGAGCCTCTCCAGAAATGGGGGGCTGCATACATCTTGCCCTCCCCAGACCCCGAGTTAGTGGGAGCCCCGTGCACTGGGCTGCCCTTTTTTTCGTTAACCAAATAGCTCTGCATTTTTAATCAATGATTTAAAGAAGGGAGACAAGTGTATGGTTCTCGTGCTTGAGAGCATGCACTATTATCTAAGTGTGGGCATTTGATTATGAGAGCACCTTTCCTGATAAAACTCAAGCTTTCACAAGTTGCATGGCTCCAAAGTGGAGCCATATCCTCTGTATCACCGGTACTCTGTTCCACATGTTCCAATTGGATGTTCATGGTGTAGGGTCCAGCACGGCAGCTCTGCCAGGATGATCAAACGTCTGATAGAGGTGTGAAGCACCTTGAGTTGGGGGGAATATCACCTGCGCCGACCCTCTTTGTGCGACGTCGACGTCGTGAGACAAGACAGAGGGGAAGTATCATTTCACTTTTTGGGGGTGATGTGACATCTCCGAAAAGTGAAATGATACCCCCCTTGTGTCTCGTCTAACAACGTCACACAGAGGGTCAGCGCAGGTGATGTGACCCCTTGAATTGCATCTTTGCTGGACAAGTATGTGGCACGTAACACGTGGGCTAACGTCTGATAGAGGTGTGAAGCACCTTGAGTTGCATCTTAGCTGGACAAGTGTGTGGCACGTGGGCTAACACCAGAGAGAAGATCCAATGTCTAGATTGGAAGGAAGAGTGATTCCACCATTATGTCGAAGAAAGATGTAACCTTGGTCAGATGGGGATGTGAAGCACCGAAAGGGATATTTGCAACAGTGAAGTATATTGGTATAGTAATGATGGTGTGAAATACCCAGATGCACCTGGAATACTTAAGAGGTATCTGGAATAGTTGAAGACAAGGACACACTAGTCTTTCGATGGCCAAAGAATTTCTTGAAGCAATCCCAAAGTGGTATATGGAATAATTGAAATAAAGACACAATAGTCTTTTGATGGCAAAAGAATTCCATTAGTAATAGTAGGCAGAGACAGATAAGTCTTGCTGCTGTGTTTGTGTGGAAAACCTAGATTGGGGATTGTATGCAACAAAAAAAAGGTTCACGGGCAAAAACGGTGAGAGAATTTACTATGATCAACAACAGAGATTACAATGAATATTGCAGAGGCATGAAAATTGAGAAACCCTCAAAACCCTATATTCTTTATGGGTCAGATCCTGACCCCAAATCAGGTCATAATATGGATAGCATCCGGACCCCTAATTCGGCTTGAAGCCTAAAGGATTCGCATTGCTCATCATCTTTGCCCATAAAATAGATCATATTCCGGTTTTTTTCTCCTGATCGTCATCCAGATTACATCTCTAGGTTGAATTCAAGACACTAACCCAACACTTACAACAGAGGTGAAGCACCTGATTAAGTTTTTAAAGTCTGCAGTGATAACATAAAATACCCAAGAAGGTACATTATAACTATTTTCCAAGGGCGACCATAGAAAAGTTTGAGTATGTTGGGACGTTTTACTTAGTTGGAGAGAATATGCTGAAAGAGTTCTGTTCATAGCATGGTAGCCCAAGGTAGCGAGATATAAACATTGCATAAATAGAAAACAAGAGTCACCTTTATCCCAACTGCAAGGGAATGACTTTTTATTTCTCATTTTTTCAAAATTTTTTTTTTTCCTTTTGGGTAGACAAAGGGGAATGAAGAAAATGAAGATTCAAATAGACCGGACATGTAATCATTACATCTCAAAGAACAGATGAAAACAAGCTTCAAATGAGTTTCAAATGGCCTGTAAGTTCCTACATACTACTTAGTTTGACATCAAAGCTTACTAGCTGGTTGTGCGTTGACTTGAGTCATCCATTGCTTACCCAAAGCAACCAGCTCCCCATCCTTTTTCCTTCTAACCTCCACTCCCATTGATGAAAGCTTCCCATGGTGTCCTAAAACTTTAGCCACAATCTCAACTTCTTCCTGAAATTTAATAATTTAAACAAAAAAAAAAACACAATTTCCATTCAATTTAGTAAATCAATGAAGACCCACCAAATTTGGCAATCCAAAGTAGATGGGTTTCAAATTTCAAGGAAGATCACCTCAATCTTAACTGTGGAAAAGTAGGATATGTTGAAATCGACAGAGGCTTTGACGAACCCTGTACAAGACGCAATAGCTGTGGCCCCAACAACGTCGATTAGAGTTGCTATTGCTCCCACATGCCAATTCCCACTTCTATCCTGCAAAGAGAGGGGGGAAGAAACGTATAAATCAAAAGCTTCAAACCAGACAAGTAGAAAAGAAGATTTGGGTAATAAGATAAAGGAAAGGGGAAAAGAAAACAAAGAAATAGTGGTTGATTGAAACTTGCAGCCAAGTATTTGGGTACGACGAGGTTGCAGAGGATGGAATCCCTCTGCATCCGTACGATCCGGAGGCCATTAAGGGTTAGGTTTTCGATCTCATGACCGGTGAGACCCTGCGAGAGAGCTTCAATCCATTCCTTTGCTGCCTTAGCTGTGCCGTCGTTTTCCATCGTCCAACTCTCTCTCTCTTTCTGCACCGTTGATGTAAGAAAAGCTGGGAAAACTATTATTAAAAATTCAAAATAGAAGTATATATATACATTCTGCAGTAAGTTCAAATACATTAACGTGAAACTGATTTCAAAATATGACACATATACAAAATTTAAAAAATGCAACAAAATTTGGGCATAAGTTTTAAAATTTTGCGTAAGTGTAATGCTGGGGATTTTTATTACACGTTAACGTAGTTTTAACTTGTTGCAGAGGATTCTGGCTCAATCATTTGGGTCATTTAGATTGTTTTGATTCCAGTTTGATTCTGTACCCATGTCCCATGTTGTGATTATGTGATACTCCACGGACCGGACATGGGTGTTGGTGCCTTTCTATGGCCCTTTTTTTATCTTCTTGAAAGGTTGTGTTGACACAGACCTCTGTAGGTGTCTTACTGATTGACACATGATATGTTTTTGAAATTTGGTGTCTTCTTTTAAATACATATGAATCTGAACACCTTTGGGGGATTATGTGCAAGCAAATCTTGTGAGAACTGTGCAAACTGGACCAGAGGGGCTGACGCATCAGTACTGAAAAGTGATTTACACTTTTTGGGGGTTACTTATCACTTTTCGGCACTGATGTGTCCTCACCTGACAAGATTTGTTCTCACCTAAATTTTTTCCCCTTTTGGGATGTTCTTATCCCAACACAACACATGTCAGTTTATAATTCACCATACACTACAGACTTTTTCATCACTGAACATTTTCTTTCCCTTTTTTATTTGATTGCCTTTTTGGTTGGGTTGCGCTTATCCCTTTAGACAACTCTTATTAGCCCTTCTTTGTTGCTAGTTAAATAGTTGAAAATGAGAAAAGTCGTTGGAAAACAGTATGGACCACCCCAAAATCCAGAAAGGAACCTTTGGTTGGTGATAACTTTCAAAATATTTTAATAGAATGCATTCGCCCGTTCCATGATATAATTAATGAAAATACATCTATTAAGAATAAGGTAACAATTGTTTTGATTCCACCAACTAACCATAGCTAGGGTTGTCACTTGGGCCGAGTTGGCTTGAAGCCCAACTTGATTGACCCAAAAATTGGATAGGCTGCACAGGTTGAGTTTCGGGTTGGGCCAGACTTGGGTCTAAGTGTTAGGCCCGAACTAATTTTCGGGTTGGGTTTAGACCTAAGTTATTTAAGCCTGATGTTCGACCCGACCCAGCCTAAACTGAATAAAACATGAAACCGGCCCAAAACGCAATTTGAAACCTAAATTATATCTATCATTGGATTGGATTTAATCTAACGGTGATAATTTCATTCTCTAACATAAGTTTGTAAACCCCTTGGGTTGGCTTGAACTTGGTCCAAATTTAATAAAAAATAACTTATTTCAGGCTAACCCGAAGTCGGCCCAATCACAATCAAAAAATGATAAACTAGGTTCTTAATTTCGGGTTGCTTGAACTCGGTCCGAAACCTGAAGAATTACAATGGACCAGGCTTGGGCAGAGGGGCTCGAGTTGTGCTCGGGTTAACCTTTGTTTGGCCCAACCCGACCCGATTGACAGCCCTAACCACAACATGCCTAACTAACTTATAACATTACAATTATCAACTAACTCCTTTCATGCTCGTATTACCATCAACCTCCCTCAAGTTGAGGGATGATAGGACTCGACTTGGGCTGAAATTTATTGAACTTAATAACTGACAAAGATTTTGTAAAAACATAAGCATACTGATCAATCGAAGACACATGTTTGACTAAAAACAGTTTCTATAGCACCTTCTCATGGATGAAGTGACAATCAAATTCAATGTGTTTCGTTATAGCATGAAACACTAGATTAGACACTAATGAAAAGGCCGAGAGGTTATCACACCAGATAACTAGAGTGGAGATTAATGGAATGTGAAGTTCTTTAAGTAGCATCGTAAGCTAGGTAATCTCAGCTGTGGTAGACATCAGTGCCTGGTATTTGGCTTCGGTGGATGATCTAGATATAGTATTTTGTTTCTTAGCATTCCAAAGGATTGGATTAGCACCAAAATAAACGCAATAACCTGTTGTAGATTTCCTGTCGAAGATGTCACCCACCCAATCGGCATAAGAATAAGCCTGAATAGCCAATGGACCAGCTTCATATTGCAAGCCAAAATCTAGCTTTCCTCTTAGATAACATAGAATCCGCTTGAGTGCCTGAAATGTGACTCTCAGATCATGCATTGACTGACATATAGTATTGACTACAAAACTCAAGTTAGGTCTTGTAATAGTAAGGTACTGAAATGCTCCCACAATATTATGGTAGAACGTAGGATTAGCCGTGGTGGCTAACACCCTCTTTGTTGACATCGGTGTAGAACATTCCTTGCATGTAAGCATACTAGCCTTGTTTAGTGTTGATTTAGCATTATGCTCATTGAGAAAGAAGTATACTAGTTGGTTGATGTAGTAATTCAATCCCTAAAAAAATGCTTCATGAGACCAAAATGTCGCATGTCAAAGTTGGTTGTGAGCGACTGTAGTAGTTCAACCATGAGTTTTGAATCATTCACAATCACCAATATATCATCAATATGTAATTAGCAGAATGGTGATAGACCAAGAAGCATGCCTAACAAATAATGAAGTGTTTATTTGACACAGAAAACCCATGTTAAATAAACAAATCAACAACAACAAACAACCTTATCCCAATTATTTGGGGTCGGTTACACAAATTCTGTTCCGCCATTCCATTATGTTTAGGGCCATATATGCTGTTAAATTACAAGCTATTATGTCCCTCATTACTATCTCCACCTAGGTCAATTTTGGCCTTCCTCTAGTCCTTCTAGCACCTTCAATTTGTATGGTCTCACTCCACCTCATTCGTGCAGTCATTGGTTTTTGTTGCACATGCTCAAACCATTTCAATCGACTTTCTCTCATTTTATCACCTACTGGTGCTACCTTTAAATTCCCCCGAATGAATTCATTCCTAATTTTATCTTTTATAGTCTTGCCACTCATCTATCTCAACATTCTCATTTCCGCCACACTCATTTTATGTACTTGTTGTTTGTTGGTTGTCCAACACTCTGCTACATAAAGCATGGCTGATTTTATAGTGGTCTTATAAAGTTTTCCCTTTAATTTTAGTGGTATTCGTTTATCACACAACACTCTAGAAGCACCTCTCCACTTCAACCATCCTGCTTTAATTCTATGAGCAACATCATCTACAATATCTCCCTCTTTGTGCA
>JAOXJP010185258.1:0-12376 GCA_025762735.1 Platanus orientalis
TGTTAGTGAACCCTTTAATGACTAATCAACAACTGTATAATTTGAGGGTTAAGATATTCCCTATTTTTATTGCCAAACACTCCAGTTGGGAAGAACACATCATTCTCCCCCAACTAAGATAACCGAATCAAAGCTTATTTATGATTTTTCATGAGTAGCCCCGACCCCTAGTGTTCATCTCCTGATTTAATCCATCGCTCTTTAGCTCATTTCTGTCTTTTCTTTAGAATTAATATATTCAATTTTTTTTACCTTGACGACACAATCAAACTCTATTTTTTTTATTCTTGTTAATTTTCTATTTCCATTTTTTTCCCTTACGGTTGTTTGTCCTTCAATCCATGTGGATCGACCCCGGTCTTACCGGGTTCTTACTACTTTGCTACACCCTACACTTAGGGGTTATTCTGCTCTACATAGTGTACTCTTTGGAGTGCATTATTCAGAATGTAGTACATGTATTTTACAATTCATGGAATTTACAATACATTACATTTACATAACTATTTCCCTTGTTTTCTTAGCACATCAAAATGGATGAACACACACTTCCTTCTAACCTAAGTGGTGTAACACCCCGTGTTATGCTTTAAGGGTAAAATTGTAATTTTTTCTCATAAGAGTAAAATTGTTATTATATATATTTTGAATATACCATAGAGTAGTTTAGGAACCCTTTAAACCAAATTATAAGTATAGAACTCAAACGATCAAATTCAAAAGTTATCCTGATTATGTATTTGGGGTAACTTTCCTGGCCCACCGACACTAATCTTAAGTGAATTAGAGTACAATCCATGTACCTTTGGAAATCTCTTGAAGTCTAGTTTCCAACATAATAAACAATTCACAAAAAAGAGTTTCTTGAAGAATATTAGGTCCATTTTACTACAGGGTGTCTAAGTTGAAAAGTTCAGAAACCCAAGATCCATACATGATTTATCAAAGCACATGGAGCAAGTGTCTCGGGTGACCACCTGATCAATCCCCAAGTGCTTGATCGAACAAGCCTGATGCATCACCTAGTGCCTGATCAATCAGGGTTGGAAAAACGTTGAAAATCTTAAATTTTGCATATTTTACCATTTTTATGTGGCTTTCACTCATTGGTCCCCCTCACATATGGGATCCCGTCTAGAATGACCTAAAACCCTATTTATACTTCATTTAGGTCATTTAGCCTCTTTGGAAGAAAAAGATTAAAGTTTAGAGAGGTTTGGGAAGCTTGAGAGAGAAATGGGAAGTTCTTCCCTAATTGGGTAAGTACCACTTACAACCTTAAAAATCTGCTAGGATAGATGATTTTCTTCCTAGATTTAGCTTAAATGAGTACGGATTTCTATTTATCCACTTTAGTTTATGTGATCTAACCATGGGATACTTTGTTTACTTATAGAGAAAGGAGATTTTGACAAAGGGAAGGGACTTTTGGTGGAGAATCCTCTTCAAAAACATGATTAGAGTATTGTGTGAGTTGGATATGCATTTTATGCACACATTTTATTTTTTAGGTTCTTAGAAATGTGATTCCATCATATGCGTGTTAAGATTTGTAGATTCTAATCTTTAGGGAAATGGTTTGTGAGTTGGATATGTTGTCTATGCGGCACTTTCCCTTTCTAGATTCATAAAAATGTGATTACATTCTATATTTGCTAAGATTTATGGATTTAATCCTTATGAGAATGGTTTCTGAGTATATATACAATTCATGTATGCATTTTCCCTTCTCGATTCTTAGAAAAGTGCTTATAATCTATATTTGCTAAGATTTGTTGATTTATCTCTATGGAAACTAGTTGTGTCAATGAATGAACTCTATATGCTAATCTTGGATTTATTGAGAATGAGCTTTTCTTTGGTGAATCGAAATTCAAGCACTATAAGAATGTTTATTTCCTTATATGGATTCTAGATCCTCTAATGTGAGCATGATTGAAGGGTTCTTTAACCCCTTACTATATGTTTCTTGGAATTGGAGTTAACCACATGGTGTTATTGTTCTATTTCCTTGAGTTTGGTGATCTCTAATATTATTGGAAATTTTATGGAGATTTATATAATTTAGAGGGAGTAGAGAGTTCTTTGAGGTAAATCTTTATCTATTTCATTGATTTCTCTTTAAACCCCCTAAATTTTTGCTCCCCACCTATTTGATGAAATGTCATATGATTTTTGTATCTCTATCATGCTTATTGACTTTCTATGTTAGTCCATTACCCTCTTTGGTAGATGTCATTCGATTCATGTTAAGTCATGTTGAATTGTGTTAATTCTATTGATCCTCATATTGATATATTATTCTTTACATCATGTGATAGCTCTTAGTGGTATGTGCATGTTATCATTGGCATGGTTTACTCTGGGATTTTCATATGGCTCTTTACATGAGATTTCTACATAAGTTTTTTAAGGTATTGAGATACTTGGTTTTTAACCCACATGAACTTCGTCATAAAACGATTTTACATCCATGAGCATCCCTTATGCCCCTAGTTATAGGCCAAGTACATTCACTTACATATTGGTATTCAACCCCTTTCATGTGATTTATTACTCCATTATTTAGACTCTTCATAAGATAGATTATTTAGATATTTTTACAAATGGTATACTTATGTACTGACTACATTACTTCATAAAAATATGGGTTTTTTTATAACATGTAAAAACATAGGTTTGGTGTATTGCTTCTTTAACATATAGATTTGTTTGACACCCTTATCTTGGGGAATTTTAGAGGACTACCCCGGTCTGGGGGAATGATATAGGACTACCCTAGTCTAGGGGAATGATATGCGACTATACTTTGTCCGAAGGAATGATATAGGACTACCCTTTATCCAAAGGAACGATATGGAACTACCCTAGTCCAGGGGAATAATATGGGACTATCCTAGTCATGGGGAATTATATTAGATACACCCTTGATGCCTCGGGGATTTTTGTAGGCTAATATGAGTCTTTATGACTATCGATACCCAATCATTAGGTCACATTAATAGGTGAAGATGGCCATAGTGGTCTAATATATATGATATGATGTGGTATATCGGAGACCCTTATTTGGGTTATATGATATGTTATGTCGGAAACCTTTTAAGGTGTATAGATAATATGTTTTATCAAATACCTTTTATGGTATATATATGATATGCTTTGTCAATTACCTTTAATGGTTTATATATGATATGGTTTGTCGGAGATCTTATATGGTTTATGCAATTTGCTTTGTCGAAGACCTTTCATAATTTATTTACACTTAGATAAAATACTTGATAGAGACACTATTGTGTTCTACATGTAATACATATATTACTAGGCATGTGCATATAGTACTTAGCATGTAGCATATGCATGATTCAACTTGATCTACCTTAGATATTCTTATGGTTATCTTGTGACATGTGCATACTAGAATTATAGTAAGGATACATGTTTAGTAAACTTGATGTACTCTTATTCTTGTTTGATTCCTTAGTTATCTTGATTCTTCCTATTTTCTACTGTGATTATCTTTGACCTCTTTTTTGTGTTATATAAACTACACACCATCCAACTAAGCCCATCAAGCTTACCCTAATTGGCATCACCCGCAAATGGAGATACGGAGGATCGGGATCACTGGGAGTCATCAGGGAGACGACAAGATGAGAGATTGGATGGGCATGTAAGCCTAAAAATTTCTCCATTGGTTTACTCTTCTTTTGGACATTAGACTTGAGATGTTTATTAATTTTAGTTTAAGCTTGTATTATTGACCATTTGAGGCCTTATGATGAATCTAGATGTTGAACCTCTTTAATTGTATATGATGGATATGGATTAATTTTTCGTTGTAATTATTTGGATTATGTCATTGATATTATTATCCTGCTACGATAAGATTGTCAAAAAGGTGTTAAATGGATGTAACTAAATGGAATGAGAAGATAAGAAAATAAAATTATATGAAAATGATATGTGAATAGGTAAGAGGGTTAATGATTCACTCCGAGCTCGTTGGTCTCGCCGCTATGCAAAATGGGTTCAAGGTGGTTCATTCCATGTCACAGATCTAAATTCAACTGGCCCACATCATGGCCCGTGGATTCGGGTTGTGACAAGTGAGACATCTCCTCCCAAGGATTTTACCTTCATCATAACACATGAATCTAACCGAGATTCATCTCACATAACCATGTCAAAGGACTCATTTGAGTAACCTATGCTCTGATACCAATTGTAATACCTTATAGGTTGATCCTAGAAGGGGTGAAGAGGATTTATAAATTTTTTACCCTGTTTTCAATTAGTTAAGATTGTTTTAATTCAATTTTAACTTTCTATGTATTAATACAAGTGTGTGTGCTAAGAATGAAGGTACTCAAGAGTAATGTCAACTAGATAGCGTGCAAGAGTAGATTTGCCTTTGAAAGTAAAGAGACAAGCAATCACACAAACAATCCACAACACAATATTTATAGTGGTTCAACACAATGGCCTATGTCCACTCTTCTAAAGCTCATTATCGAGTTTAGGTAATTTTCATTAAGATTGATTATTACAATCTAGGTTAAAACATACCAAAAACCTAACTACTTGTCCGTACTAAACAAGCTAACCAATACACTTAGTGTCTCTAACGAGTGTAGTCACACTTCTGGTGTCTCTAGTGGAAGCTAAATAAATATGAAATGAAAGATGTATGCAAATGAATACAAAATAAAAGCAAAGTTTACCCTTAATGGTTGATGTTGTTATTCTTACCAAGTGCGAGTGCTCCTTGTTGAGCTAATATGCCTTAATGCACTCACAATACTTCAAGCATTAGCTATAGTGCTCCTTGAGCTTAGCCAATAAAGGGTTTCCTCTAGGAACAACCCACTAGTAATTCTCCTCAATGATAGTAGCTTAATATTATAGAGAAGAATGTGAAAGAGTGATATTTAGAGTGGTTATTAGCTTGAAGAGCTTAAAACAGTAAGATGAGGAATTTCTAAAGGGAGAAAGCTCACATTTGGTAAAAACTCTTACACTCTCTAGAATGCTTGATGTGTTGCCCTAAAGAGGAAATTTTCTCTCTTATAAGAGATGTGGAGCACCCAGAAGTCCTAGGATTAGAATCTTTAAAAATGGGAAACACTTGCAAGCCTTTGATTTTCAAAATGTAGTTCAAATTTTGAAACAATTTGCATGGGATAATAAAATAAGATTTTTCTCAAAAATAACCTCGTGATCGATCATGGGATTGACGATAGATCACTAATCTAGGCCATTGTCTCATGTAGCCTAAGGTCCATCTCATGATTGATCACAAGATCCGTGATTGATCATGGGAACTGGGAGCTTAGACCTTTTGGGCATGATCCTTCTCGTGATCAATCACACCACAAGTGGCCGAGCTCTCAGGCTCTGCAGATTAGGAATAGAGCTAGTGTGTGATCAATCACGAAATCGGTGATTGATCATGAGTCTACTTTTTACACTCTTGAGTCTGTGTATGGGAAATGGTTTGGCCACATTTTCTGGGGATTTTTGTGGATCTTTCTACAGATGTTAAGGCTCATTTTGAGCCACACAATGCATCACAAAATGCATGCTTTTACCTTTATGGTGGAGGTAACCCGAAGTGTCTTCCAGTTTTCCTTCAAGTCTTTGGTCCAGCTTGTCTTCTTGACTTTGATCTTTGGAGCACAGTAGGACACTTACAAGAAATAAGCCTACACACTTGGTTTGTCCATGTTAGCAACCTCGGCCCTTAGTTTTTCTCTCTCACTATCCCATGTTAGCAAACAGCTCAAGGCACATCAAAAGTCCAAGGGATGGCCTCTGCCATCATTATCTCAAATAAAACCTCACTTATCTTAAGCAGGCAAAGAAGTTGTCTAGTCGCACAATAAATCTGAGGAGGAAAACACTTTCCAAACACGAAATCCAATGAAGAAACAACCTTAAACACACTAGCTTCAGGTCACTTCGAAAGATCCTCTCAACCCTTTCTACAGGCGCACATCCATCAACATCAATGCAAAGGCAAAGAGAACAAACAACCCAACACAATTCCACATTCCTCATCATTCCTGGGAAATGAGGAACTAGGGGCAACTACTCCCACCATTCACAAGCCAACACATGGCAACATCAAGCCAGGTCAACCCATAACTCAATTCACCTCAAACAACAATGATTTAAACCCCATGCAAGGTGAAACTAATTTCAAAGATATTCAAACACATTAAATAATTGCAAACACATGGCTCAACATGTCAAGCTACATAATCTCCCGTGCAACAAACCAACAAATCTATCCCTCAAGTCAAATATTACAATCTAACCAAATTCATTCTTGAAGCTCATATGAAAACTCTATCCAAACAACTTGACAAGAACAAGTAAAATTGGGAGTCTATAGAATAAAATCCTAACTACCCATGATCAATTCAAACAGTTAGAATCACAATCCCACAAGATAGGGGACAACTCTTCATCTAAGTATATATATCCTCCAAATAAGGTCAAAGACCTATCAACTCCTCTCAACAGAAAACTTTGCTAACTTGATCCTCGGAGGTCTTTTGGCATGTACCACATTAGTGCGAGATCCAACAGAAGAAACTCTACCTTCCAACCTTGGCCTAATCAAGCATGAAGAAACCGGGAATTCAACCCCTGTTTGTGTGGAGGAATTTTACCCCCACAGTTTTCCTCAATAGAAGAAAAAAAAAAATGTGAAAAAGAGAGGAACAATTGAAACGAGGGCATGGAGGATCAGCTGGCATCAAAGATCAAAGTTCTGAACAGTCTTTTGGGCATTGCCTGTCAGAAATGCGTTGATAACACCGGGGCAAATAATCTGTACATCTCTGTGAAGGGGATGTACGGTCATCTAAACCGATTGCCATCGGTCTGTGTTGGTGACCTGATTATGGCCACCATCAAGAAAGTGAAGACTAATATCAAGAAGGCCAAGCCCCCTGTCACCGTTTGCAAGGTCAAGCCTGATCTCATGAATATCACGAAAGGAAAATAATGTTGATATCTTAGGAGTACAGAACCCCATTCTGTCGAGATATGGGATTGAATTGCTAGCATATTCAACTTAAGCTAGAACAGGTGCCTTTTGAATGTGTGCTCTTGTGATGTTTCCTTTTAGGTTAAAGACTTTGAGAAGAGCTCACAAACAATTGAAGGGTGAAGAGTAGGTGGGTTAGAGGGGAGCTAATCAGCGCTGGCGTCTAACCATACTTATGTACGCTGCTTTTGGTTTCTATAACAATCCTGTATCATTTGTATTTTTTGTGCTACTTTGGTAAAAGACAAAAGCCGGGATTGGGAGATTGCAAAGAAGATTACGAAGTTACCAACTTCACTTTTCTTCATTATAAACTCTGTTTTGATGAGATCACAGGGTGAAAGAGAAAATAAAAACATTAAAAAAAAAAAAAAAAAAGCAAGGTCCTCTAATATAGGCTCAAGCAAGTTTTGTGGGCTATGCAGAAAAGCTTGGGTACAAGTAAAGAAAGCTTGTGGTACTTGTTATGTTCCTTGTTTTCTTACAAAACAAGTCAAGATTGCATTCCATAATTTTTTTTGTTTCAATGGAACAAGGGTGAATTGATCGTGATGTGTATATTTACATTTTGACTTTGAAACACCGCCAACAAGCCAACTGTGGTCACACCGTGCGATCTAACAGTAGAACCTGGTTAAACCTCAACCGGTAACCTTACCAGTTTGATAGCTGGTCCGGATTTCAAAACTATGGTATGGCCAGCCATACCTTAGATTGTGCCTTAGTAGAGGTATGTGTAGATAACTTTGACACCTTAGACCATATCCTTGTAAAAATTACGCTCAGGATTTGGTACGACCCCTTTATGAACAACCAAGGTCCACCCTGCATCAGGGGTGACACATCAGCACCAAAAGTGAAAAGCTTCCACAAAAAGTGTAAATCACTTTCTCCTAATTTGAATCTTTATTATTGTTTGGAATAAAATAATATAAAGATAATGAAATTAAAATCCTGTAAAGAATCTAATCCAATGCCAGCTATAGGTTTACATTACTAGCCATAAAGGTGCACTATATTCATGCACTTCCAAGAAAAAAACTCATTTAAGGAAAGCTTGTTTCCTAGTCGCTTTCCAGTTCTTCCAATCACTTCCACAAACTGTTTCCAATGGCTTCAACTCACTTCCCATAGCTTTCTACTCGCTTCCTAAAAGCCAAGAAAGCCAAATCAAATTCGCCTTCCAAACAAGCATCTTGGAAAGTGAACTTCCGACCTGCATCTAACTTCCTTGCAACTTTGTTCAAGGACCTATTAATATAAGAAATATATTAATCATAAAGTTCCATTTCTTGTTCCACATCAACATGTCATTATAAGAAACATTTAACATACTGAATTTAGGTGTCTTACCATTTCTTGATATCCAAAGACAATCCTGTATCACAGAGACTTATACTGCTCAATCAAGCGGGAGGCATGGAGACGTGATGTAGGAATTACAGTGCACCCCAAGTTCTGAAGATAAGAAATCTGCGACCAAAAGGGTAACTTGTAAACTAATTTATTCTGTTCTGCTGCAAATCCTGTCTTTTTGTCAATTTTTCAAATAAAAAACAATAATTGTTGCATAAAATTGCAATGCTTTTTTTTTCTTTTTATATACTGCAAATATTGATAAGTATACTCTAATCATTAACATAGTTTTTCTGGACCAACTCTGAGGCATGAATCAACTACAATTTACAAATGCAAGGACTCATGTTTTAACAAGGTGTCAGTACCTGATCATTAACCTAAATGGCAGGATATAATATACTTTACTGTAATAGCATGGACTAAGATAATTATCTGTCAAATATACCTCATTATCATACATGTATGTATAATTATCCACAGGTGAAACCAAAACAAAAGGAGTTGCAAAGGCATTTACCTTGAAAAAGTTGAATCATACAATACCAAACCCATAACATAATTATTGTTTATATAGGAACCAGTAATATTCATGACAATTATACCCTATGATAGGTTCAGCCAAAGGAGGTTTACTTTAAGGTGCCGATTTCTTATTTAAAAAGCATGTCAATGAGCAGAGAGAACAAATTTAAGTGATTCGCTTGTTACAGAGGTAAATCAAATATGCGAAAGGAATTTTAAGCTTACAAATGGAAAAGAACCAAATTTACAAGGACAGCATGGTAATAAAATACTTCAAAAGTTTTCCAAAGGTTTACTCGTATTTTATTGTGGAGTTATATGGGAGTTGTGTATGAAATATCAAATACATAAGCAAGGATATATGCATAAGCTCCATAAATCAAGTATTTAAATCTCAAAGTGCATTTACAATCTAAACCAACTGCTTCGCATACTACTTCTAAATCATCTAAAAAATCATGATCCACCGATTCAGTTCAATAAATAAAAGGCTGAACTTAATATCCAGTAAACTGAATGCTATTAACCTGTTTGGATGTAGCTGCTGATGAACCCATTGCATTCTCAATCCTTAGCTTCTGAAAATGTTCCTGAAAAAATATAAAATAAAAAAAATTAAAGGTAGTCCAAACTTCTTAACAATACATACACACACACTGAGAATGGTCACCCTGCAAAGCAGGATGACTAATACACCTCAGGTTATTGCTGCAGCTTATCATACTCACTATGAAAAGAATACAGCATGAGATTTGCATGTAAGCATTAAAGCCTATCAGTTGGCCATTTCAACTGTGAGGATTCCATTTGCTAAGCTTGTAAATTACCCATTCTTCAAAAGTCTGCATGCTTACAGTTCGCAAAAGTACATGTACCATTTTCCATTAAAAGTTACTTTTTTCCTGTCGATATTTACTAATTCACCATGTGATTAGTCTGTAGCTGAAAGGCCTAAAAGGAAGTGCTGGATAAGAATTTCCCAGTAAGTTACCATCGCTTGCCCAAGTATGCTTAGCTGTGTTCTGATAAAAATACATTGTTCTTTTTTATTTTTTTAGCAATAAAAAATATTATTTTTTAAAGGAAAAAAGAAGATAGATACAAAAACACCCAGACACAAAAACAGGGAGAAAGGGTAACAAACCGCCAGGAAAATAACCAAGAGAACCAAAAGACGCTGGGCAAGAGGACCCATTAACACAAATAACACCTAGTGACTTGACTATTGCATAAATCAAGTGTTTATTTTCTGCCTTTTTAAACCCAATTTTCAGCATAAAACCAAATTTAAAACTTAAATAAGTTTATCAACCCAGGTATCTTTATCAGCATGAGCTGATTTTAGGTGGATTTGTAGCCTTTACCGCTCAAAAAATAAATGAAGTAACAACTGTTTCTTTTCCAAAGGGATAAAATCATAGTTGCAAGGAAGATTGGTACAGGGTGAGCTCGTTAATCCTAGGAAATGCGCAAGAAGTGTTTTGGAAGCATGGTGAAGCGATTGGGAAGTGTATGACTGCCTATACTAATATAATGGGAGTGAGACATCCAAGCCTCAACAAGTGCATCATGTATAAGATTCGAAACTAATTAGGTGATTATCTCAGCCATGTATTTTTGTTGGATTCATTTCGATACTAAAACAAATAAATAAATAAAGCTACTTTTCAATTATTTAAAAATAATCTTATCATGCTAATTTTTTAATACATACGATAACTTAGGTGGGACCCTCTTAGTGGTCGGTTTTGATCCTCTAAAGATTGTTCATGCCAAATATCAGCATGATTTAATGAGCACAACCATGTATTTCCATTGTATTTTGTTTGTATACATTAACCTATTATTTCATTTCAATTCCTAGTCTTTAAATAATATTTCTCTAATGGTTTTGAAATTACTCCCAAATTGCACATTAATCAATTTCCCAACTGCTTCTTTCTCGCTTTCAACTCAACTTCTTAACCGTCTTCACTTCTCGTTTCCCAAAGATTATTGAGCCTCACTTCCCACTTCTTGCTTTTGTATCACTTCTCGCTCATTCATACAGCATTCACTTTAAAAGAAGGTCGACTTGCATTTCCAACAATCCAAATCCATGCTAAAGAAGCTTAATTTGTTCCTTATTTCATTGGTAAAGAATGTAAAATTGACATTAGCATAAAATCAAACCTTGATTATAGAGAAGAAATAAAAGAGAAGAAGATCAAGAACAATGACTTGTAAGGAGAAACTCAACCATGAAAAACGTCCCCAATAAAAAAAGGCTCCATTTCTTGTAAAAAACAATATTTTCTTTTCTTTCTTCAAAATGTTGGATAATAATTACACAAGAAATCTTTTCTTACATCCATAGATAATCCAAATATAAACATCCTCTTCCTATTTTGTAGTATCCTTGCTTGACATGAAATCTTCCTCCCATTCCTTTATTATAGTTTCCTTACTTGAAATGCAATCTAAAAAAACTATTCTCATACATAGAGACCTCTTGGACACATTTTACCTCCCTAAACATTCTAAGAGTTCAATTAAAAATAAACCATTATATTAAAAAAAAATTATATAAAGAGTACTATATAGCCCGCATTAACAAACATTAACCAAATGAGGTATGGAATAACTCCCCCATGCATCAGGGTAAGTACACCAAAAGATGTTGAAGATACAACACTGAAATCAATCAAGAAAATGTTATTATTGTGCTCTTCACTAGGAGTAACACTTTTCGAGTATTTTGAGTAGAATATACACCAAAACTATAATTTCCATTTAAGAAAAATAACTCTAACAATCTTCCACTAAGTAATTCTTTTATAGAGTTAGAATCCTGATGGAATACCAGAAATTAAAAGCCATTAAATATGCCACAAGGGAGCAAATAATTTACCCATCAGATCTCCAAATAAGTTGGGTGCAAATTAGACTCCCTGATAGTTTCGTGCATCAGTTTGGAAATTCGAAGAGGCAGAAACTTTAGGTCAAAACTCACAAACAACCAAAGAGATGAGACCTTTTCACAATAATCAAAAAGATGTGCTGTCTAGTCATGTCTCTAATCTAGAGATGTGGAATACTTTAAATTCTCACATTATCATCAATCCCATGCCAACTGCACCTGAAGATGCAGTAAGATAGAAGAAACTACATAGGAATTTATTACATGAAGTAGAGAACTATGGGAGGCCACCACAACTAGGGGTGTGCACAGGCTGGGTTCGAGCTATAGGCCTTAATAAGCCCAGGACATGGCCAGTTGTCGCAAAAAAACCCAGTTCTTAAGGCACAAGCGTGGCCCAACTTAAATCTGCAGGCCACAGGCCAGGAATGGGACCTGCCCAAGGCCCATTAGCTCATAACTTTAAACAAATAAATTAATCTATATATATATATATATATATATATATATATATATATATATATAAACACACAAAGACATAG
>JAOXJP010185279.1:0-12375 GCA_025762735.1 Platanus orientalis
AATGGCCAAATCAAAGTGAGGGGCACCCAGGGGTAGATGCTCCCAGGTCCAAGTGACTCACAGCTTCTGACCGTGTAGGATTACGGTACCCGAGCAGGAAATTAGGTCAAAAACCATTTTTCGAGTGATTGGGTTGATTTGTACAGGGGATGCTACTGGTTCTTCTGTAAGATGCTGCCTTGGGCCATATCTGGAGGGTTTGAAGTTGGAAGAGTCTCAAAGCCAAGGAGATTGACAGATTGGATGCTGGATTCTCGGGCAATCACCGGGAGTCTTCTGGAGCAGAGTCGCTCGACCAAATCAGGTCTCTATTGTTGCGTGAAGTTGAGCGAGATTGAATGGTAAATCATTCTTGAAATCAAGGGTTTGTGAAATGCTTTATTGAAGATAGGGAGGATTCTGAGAAAATGGCCCTGACCTTGTTGCATTCAGAGTCCGGTAGAGCCTCTAGGGGCATTTCTAGGGCCAAATACAGGAGAAATGCACTTTTTCAAGGTTTGGGCATAAATGATTGCTTGGGCCACAGATTTCTGTAAGTTAGCATGAATTTGATAGTCTCACAGCCTTAAATTTACAGTGGTACGGCCACTAACTATCTGAATTTCTTATTTCCGGTGCGCTCCTGGGAGTCGTTCGAGCACCTGACTTTTGGACTTGATTTTTCATGCGTTTTGGAGTATTTGAGGGAATCTTGGCAGACGGATTTTATGGAACCCCTGGCTCCTTAGACAACTTTTTGAAGGCCTCGCGATTCTAAAGAAATGGACAACGGCTGATCCTGATTCTGATGCTTGAAGATCAATCTAGCTTTAAAAGAGTGAATAGTGGAAAAAGAGCTTTTTGACCTTTTACTGAAGATTTGAGATTTTACAGAGGTTTGAGACTTCAAACTTCATATTTCAGACCTGAAGATTTGGAGCTAAGGTCGAGGCTGAGGCATTGCCACCGATTTTTCTAGATTTGGAGATTGGATGAATCTCTGAGGGTTTTACAAGGGTCATTTCTTGGTCAGGGTTATCACAGATTGAGAGATTAGTTGTTGCTGTTCTCGAGCAGTGTCTGATTTGTGATGAATCCTTCTAAGAACGGAGACTTGAGGATGCACAGGATCTAAAATTACGTCATTTGGACCAAAGATGAAGCTCCAGGGGTCCTTTGAGGGTCATGATGTCGTTCTCTAAGAGAAAAGGGTAAAATGGTAATTTTTCACCTGTAAGTCAAAAAAGGTGAAAATATGAATTCTTCACCTATGATGCTTCATGACAAGAAAGCTTATGTAGGCTGAGAAATTCAGTAATCTAGATGGCAAACAAAGTGTATTAAGCCTTTAGAGGTAGAAGGGTAAAATGGTAATTTTTCTAAATGTAATGTTTTATCGTCGAAAAACTTACAGGAGGAGGAGAACTTGCTGACAACATGAATGGAGTTCTAAAATGTGGACCCTCAAAGTCCCAATGGTGCTTTTGAGTGAAATTAGGATTTGTCCTGAAATGGTGCTTTTGAGTGAAATTAGGGTTTGTCCTGAAATGGTGCTTTTTGGGCTGTAATTAGGTTCTGTAACTGATTCATTTGTGTTTGGAACATCTGAAAAGACTTTCCCAGGAGTGACTAACCTTCTACGGTTCAGGTTGGCTCTTCCTAAGCTGAGGGTGTTCAAAGTTCTGCCCTTTAATAATTGTTATATTGACCTTATACCATCACATGACCCGAGACAAAATTTGGGTGCTTACAAGTAGGTAAGAGATTCTAGGTGAAAGACGCTGAAGGAACTTGACGAGAGGAAGGCATGGCTTTTTCTTTAGATGGGTGCCCCAAGCAATTAGCGTTCCACATAATCGGACTATCATGTCTACCTTTTCATCAGAGGTGAGCAGAGGAGGTGGAAAAGCAATGGGATTGTGCAACTCCCAAGGAATGCCTGTCACATTTGAGATGTAATCAGGGTTGATGTGGATGGGCACCGTATAGAAGGAGAGAGTGGTGTGATTCTCATCAAATACATTGGAATAGAAGATTTGAATGGCTTCATCTTGCACTAGGCCCTTGAACTAGAAGAGTGGGGACCAACCACAAGCCGTTAGATGCTTGCGTAATCGTATAGTCTGAAGAACTTCAGATTCCATGCTTCTTTCCACAATGAAACCTCATGTGGAAAAGGGATCCTTATACCTAAAGAGGCTGGTCGGATTATGAAATTGTGAGGTAGGATCAAACTTCCTTCCTTTCGATCTTTTGAGAGTCGTCTTAACAATAGGACTCTTCCCTTTTTTCTTAAAGCCTTGCATCGCAGAGGATCCACTCATTGAAGCATCCTTCTTCTTGCTTGGAGTATGGGTAGTGGCCTTCTTGAAGTGGGCCATGAATGTAGATCAAGAAATGTGTGAAAATGGCGAGAACACGACAAAACCCTAGAAGGAGAGGAAAGGGACAGTCATACAGGAAGGAAAGAGAGATGAAAATGATTGAAAACCAAGTCCCACTCTTATGTAGGGTGGAAAATTTTTTTCGAGAATGCCCTTATAACTGATTATAGCTTTTGTAATCAATTATAGGTGTAATCGATTACAAATACTAGCAATCAGTTACACTCCCTAGATCTGTCATAAAACTCAAATTTTTGTTTAACAAGATCCAGCTATTTGTGACCCATTTGGAGGTGTTGTACTCTTGTTGTATATACTAAAAAAGTATGCCACATCTCCTCCAAAATACCTAATTGATAAGCTTGTTAAATCGATGTATTTGGGTCTCTAACTCCCTTAGAAATGAATTAGAGCTAGGATCAGCAACTTGATCCTAGTAGGGACTCAATTAATAGTGCACAAGACAATGACACTTTGAAGATACTCAAACCTCTTTGTGTTAAGTGGTTTGGTTAAAATATCCGCTAATTGGTCCTCTGTTTTCACATAGTCCAACAAGGCAACCCTCTCTTCCACTAGCTGCCTGATGAAATGATGTTGAATGTCTATGTGTTTTATCCTTAAGTGCTGAATAGGATTTTTAGAAATGTCTATTGCACTCTTGTTATCTACAAACAAGCACATTATGTATTGACTCAACTCATAGTCCTTAAGCATTTGCCTCATCATAAGAGTTTTGTGCATCTACTATCCGTTGCAATGTACTCAGCCTCAACAATTGACAAGAAGATGGAGTTTCGTTTCTTGTTGTGCTAAGAAACAAGATTGTTACCTATATAGAAGCAACCTCCACTCTTGCTCTTGCGATCCTCCACATCACTAGCCCAATCAACATTTGAGTAGCCTGCTATCTCAGATGTGGTGTCAAATGGGTACCATAACCCAAAGTTTGTAGTCCCATGGACATATCGAATGATCCTCTTAACTGCCTTAAGATATGACTCTTTAGGAGCAGTTTGATATCTAGCACATGCACCTATACTAAATGAGATATCCTCTGCTAGTAGTCAAGTAGAGCAAACTCTCAATGATGCTCCAATAATAGGTGGAATCAACCTCAACTCCTTTAAGGTCCTTAGTGATATTGTCACTTGTGCTAATAGGGGTGCTAACAAGTTTGCTTTCTTATAAACCAAACTTGGTAACAAGGTCTGGATTGGCTAAAAAAGATGTCATCATTGGATTACTTCATTTAAAGACCTAAGAAGAACCTTAGTTCTCCTTCCATACAAACTCGAATTCTGATTTCATTCTTTGGGAAAACCATGAGACATCTCCTCATTGGAGGACCTAAAAATGATATCATCTACATATATTTGAGCAACAAGTATATGACCATTTTATTTTTTGATGAAAAGTGTTTTATCAACACTTTCATGATCAAAATGGTGATCAAGAAGGAATCTGGTGAGTCTCTTATACCAAGCTCGTGGAACTTGTTTGAGCCCATAAAGAGCCTTCTTGAGCCTATATATGTAGTTAGGCAAGCAAGGGTCGACAAATCCCTTCGGTTGCTCTACGTATACTTCTTAGAGAATCTCATTTAGGAATGCACTCTTTACGTCCATTTTATATAGTTTGAAATTTAGGTAGCATGCAATGGATAAAAGAATGATAATGGACTACAGACACTCAACAAGGGTAAATGTCTCATCAACTCCAAACACTCAACAAGGGTAAATGTCTCATCAAAGTCAATGCCCTTTATTTGGGCATATCCCTTTGCAACAAGTCTAGCCTTGTTCCTTGTCACCATACCATGTTCATCATATTTGTTCTTAAAGATCCATTTGGTACCAATGACATTCTTGTCAGATGGCCTTTCCATAAGAAACCATACATCATTCCTTTGAAATTGATTTAATTCCTCTTGTATGACCATGATCTAATCCAGATCATTTAGAGCTTTTTTGACTTGTAGCTTAATCTTGAATGTGAAGCAAAAATGACTAATGATATTTTTAATTTGTCTCCTAGTCTTTACTCTAGTGTTGAGATCACCAATAATGTAATCTCATGACAATCCTTTGGTGAACCTCTTGTTCTTGGGTTGAGATTGAATTTCTTCAACATCATCCTCAGAACTAGTTTGAGGTGAGTGCTCTTCTTGATCCTTTTGGGATCTCTCAATTTCCAAGTGAGATCAGCTTTCATTTGAAAGTCCAATATTATTCTTAGAGGGGAGGTGGTGAATAAGATAATTTAATTTTTTAATCTCTTTTTTTTTATAATTCACTTGACCTTAATCAATTTTAGCGTAGGGCTTTTGATTAATAGAAATTGCTTTTCTATGAACTAATCATAGACCACGAGGTTCCGCCATGCACTATAATGTTACCTGCAGTAAAGCGGGAATAGGGTTGATAGATTTCCTATATTCAATTTATTTATTTTTTACTGTTTTAACTGCTGCATGCATAATTGCAATAAGTAACGGAATGACAAATTCAATGGATTAAATGCAACTACTAGATAAAATCATCAAGCACAAACACCACACAATGATTTTATAGTGGTTCAACACAAGGCCTTCATCCACTTTCAAAAGCTCACAACAGAGTTATATAATTTTATTAAGATTCAATAATTACAATCAAGGCTAGAATTAAATAAGGCCTATTTACACTCGGTGTCTCTGGCAGAAGTGTTAAGTCTACACTATTGGTGTCTCCGACGATAATGTTGGATCTATTCCCAGTGTCTCCAATAGGAATGGTCTACACCTTCGATGAAGTGCCTAAGTATACACTACCGGTGTCTCCGACGATAGTGCCAAAAAGCTCTCAGTGTCTTCGGCGAGAGTTATCACAATTTCATAAGAATTTAAATAGCTTTACTTACCTCTTTAAAGGTTAATGTAGCTATTGACACAGTATGAGATCGCTCATTTTAAAAAAGTTGATTTTTTTAATCCCGATGGAGTTTTCAAATCAAATAACTCTTTGAGATAGTCTCTTAATGATATGCCTTAGCATGAGTAGAGAAGCTTCCTTGATTCGATCTCTCTCTTCTTAAACTCGAGAGTTATGCGCACTTAAGGAAGATTTTAATCTCTTCCAGAGCTTAAGGATGAGTTAAGCAATATATCTCTTCAAAGTATTCAGAAGCATTTTTGTTCGCTTTCCGGCGCTTACCCTAATTTATAAAGGGCTTGGGGCTTATCATCCATTAGATAAAAATCATCTCTAATGTTTATTTTTGATCCCCAATTATTTTTTTCATTTATGAGAGATTTACTAGCCGTTACACTTGTTTTTGACAAGTTTTGGCACTTTGGATCAATCCAAAGTACTGTCTTTCTTAGAAAAATGCACCCAAGACTCTCTAGATCGATCTAAACTATTTTGGATTGATCCAGAAGCTTTGGATCGATCATATTGCACTGTAAGGCCCCAATTTTGATCTTGGAGGGCTCTAATGATTTTGGGGTTATTCCTTCTTGATCCGAGAAGGTTCCTAGGTCCTTGAAACACTTCCTTGGTCCTCAAATTCACAAATTTTACTTGTTTTACCTTTTTTTTTTGTCTTGGAATAGTCTTGTGAATGCTTTGGGATGCCTTGTGTACTTCCAAGTTACTTTTCATTAGCTCTTCTTGAGGTCTTGAGCTTGTTCTTCATGTGGCTTTAGTACTCAAACTTCTAAGATTCCAACATGACTCTTCTCATGCCCTAGTCTATATACCTTTCCTTTGTATCTTACAATTCATGAAATTTACAACCTAGTACATCAACAATCTCCCCCTTTGGGAATTCCATGAAAAAACTTAAAATACAAGAATAAATTACAAAAGTACAGATACTGGGACTCAATAGACAATTGTAGCTATATATCCTTGGTCCAAGTCATCTTTTGTTCTCCCCCTTTATGCAAGCTTGGTATTTTACATTTTATTTCTTCTCTAGCATTACACTTGGGTCCTGAAACTCATTTGACAACTAAAATACCTTTCTGAGGCCAAGATTAGTCCAGTTAACATAAATAGTATAGTGAGAATGCAAGTAAGCATATAGGCATATGGATATAAATAGTCATGAAGATATGCATATGCTAAATGAGTAATGACCACAATTTTTATGTGTTTAGGCTCTTTAATTTGTTGAATTGTCGGCTTCTAGGTTGAGTTACTCCCTTTAACTCCAATATTTTGGAAATTTATGCCTAACATTGGGAATTTCTTTGGGTTGTAGATCTCATTCTCAATTTGATCCTTGCTTTGGTCCTTATATTTTAATTTTCTCCCCCTACCTTTATGCTCATTCCTTAATTACTCATTCAAATTTTGTATTTTCATTCAAATGTTTTTCTTCCCCTTTCTTTCTTCCCTTGCATTCATTTATTTTCATTCATTCTTATATATTTTTCACCCCCTTTTTGTCATGGTAACCAAAGACAAATAATAGACAAATATAACAAAACAAGGAGATAAAAAAATTTCCTTCATTGATAATATGATAGGTACAAGAGAAGGAAAAAAAATAAAAAGAAATACAGAAAGAGATGCTCTAAGCATCCTCATCCTCATCCTCATCTTCCTCACTCTCATCCTCATCATCTCTGAGGATGTTAACAATCGGGCAAGGCTTTGGTGCTCATGAGGGATCAACAATTCCCTCAATGTGGACAAGCCTCTTGTCCATACTATCAACCTTCTGGCCAAGGCGCTCAAAGCACAGAAACATATGGTCAACGTCATGATGAATTTCCTTGATGAGTGTAGAGAAAGCTGGGGATACTCTAGGAATAGAAAGTTGAGCTAGAGGAGGTGTGGGAGCTGAGTCAGGTGCTGATAGAGGAACCTCTAGAGCTGGTGGTGCCTCTGGCTAAGCTGGTATAGGTGTCGGGATAGGCTAAGCTGCCTCTCTAGTGACCTAGGCTAGCCTCTACGTTATACGCTTCTGCCCTTCCATCCTTTTGATGGTTGCATCCTTGATGGGGAGTCCTTGGGAAAGGACTACAACATCTTTGGGGAAGGTGACACCACACTACTCCATGAGTTGGGTGAGAAGCACCCCATATGGTAGTCCCAGCTTCGTCCCATTGTTGATGGACACTTATAGCATAACTAGGCACAATGGCTGGAACATTGATGGACTTGCCCTCCATCAGGCTAGCGACCAAATGCATCCAATCATCTAACATATCTGTCGTGTGTGTCGTCTAAAGTAGAGTGTGCACAAGGATGATATTCATACAACATTTGGTCATTGGAAATTTCTCGAACTAGGAAGTTCCCTCTCTCTTAAATAGCTCAGAGATATGAGCTTTGTCAATTCCTTAATTGGGAAAGACTACGACGTTTATGGTGGAGCGAGCAATCCCAAAGAGCATGGCTACCCTATCAGGGTTAATCAGCATCCTAGCCCTATAGACTTCTGTCTCAAATGACAAAGTTGTGTAGTTGGTGTTGTGGATGTTGGAATAGAAGATCTTCACCACCTCTTGTTACACGGTGCCCATGACTATGGTGATTTGCATCCACCTGTCATTCGGAATCTCTGTTCCAATTGTGAAGTCTCGAAGGATTGTTTGCTTTACAAACTGCTCTATAAAGATCCTCTTCTTAGAGAATATGTTGTGGTAGTTATGGAAAGCAACGGAGTTACAAAATGCTCCATAGTTGATTGATGCCATCCTTGGGCGCTTTGGTTGCTCCTTTTCGTGCATGGGAGCCTTCCCTAGATCACTTTTCGACATGGTGTGGAGTGTGGATTTGAGAGATTTTGGAAATAAGGAAGAGGGTTTGCAAAGGGAGGGAGAAAGGAGAGCTTAAAAACCTTAGAAGTGATCCTAGTTTGATCTAGGATCAAACCAAGGGTTTCCCCCTTTAAATAACTAGAAAATGGTTCATATTCCATGATTACCATCAATTTGAGGAAAAATTCCTTTTTCTTCAAATTTTCTTTGATTTAGCCTCAATTAATGTTTTTAATTCATTGTTAGGGTAATTTTATGCCTTCTTTTATAATGAACACATCCTAATTGTGCCTTGAAGGTATTCAAACCTTTTCGAGCCTAGTGCCTTTGTGAGGATGTCTGTCAGTTGGTCGTTGGTAGACACATACTCCAAAGAAATCATTTTTTCTTCCACCAATTCATGAATGAAGTGGTGTCTGATATCTATATGTTTAGTCCTAGAGTGTTGCACTGGGTTTTTGAAGATTTGTATTGCACTTGAGTTATCAACAAATAAGTTCATTGTTTCTTGAGATAACTCGTAGTCTGCAAGCATTTGTTTCAACCAAAGTAGTTATGTATACCCAATTCTAGTGGCAATATACTTTGCCTCAGCCATTGATAATGAAATGGAGTTCTGCTTGCAATTATGCCAAGAGACTAGGCAGTTACCTATGTAAAAACATCCACCACTGGTGCTCTTCTGATCTTCTACATTTCTTGCCCAATCAGCATCTGTGACACTAGCTATTGTTGGTTTTGTATCAAATGGATGCTAAAACCAAAAGTTCATTGTTCCGTGGACATCTTATAATCATTTTAGCTGCCTTTAGATGTGATTCCTTAGGTGTTGCCTGATATCTTGCACATGCACCTACACTAAAGGAAATGTCAGGTTTGCTAGCTGTTAGATATAACAGACTTCCTATTATACTCCTATATTTGGTGGAATCGATGTCAACTCCATCAAGGTCTTTAGTGATTTTCTCACTTGTACTAATAGAAGTGTTTAAGGGTTTAGACTCAAAAAGTCCAAACTTGGATACTAGATCCCTTCAAATTTGGATTGGTTTAGAAATATCCCATCCGTTATTTGCTTGATCTATAATCCAAGGAAGAATCGCAGTTCTCCCTCCATACTCATTTTGACCCTCCATACTCATTTCGAAATCGGATTTCATTGTGTGAGTGAATTCATCTGCCAGTTCTTCGCATGTTGACCCGAAGATGATGTCATCGACATATATTTGGGCAATGAGCATGTGACCATCCTTTTTCTTGATGAACAATGTTTTATCTACACTCCCCCTAACAAATTGATGGTCTGTCAAGAACTTGGTAGGTCTATCATACTAGGCTCTTGGAGCTTGTTTTAATCCATATAATGCTTTTTTCTACCTTTATACATGATTTAGTAGATGTGGATCCTTGAACCCTTCAAGTAGTTCCACATATATTTCATCTTAAAGTATTCCATTGAGAAATGTACTTTTAACATCCATTTGATATAACCTAAATTTCAAATGACATGCAATGAATAACAAGATTCAGATTGACTCTAGTCTTGCTACTGGTGAAAACGTCTCTTTGAAGTCAATCCCTTCAATTTAAGAATAACCTTTAACAACAAGGCGAGCCTTATTTGTAATAATAGTTTAACACTCATCCATCTTGTTCTTGAAAATCCATTTAGTGCCAATTATGTTCTTGTCTTTTGGTTTTTCAACAGGGTATCATACATCGTTTCTTTTGAATTAATTAAGCTCTTCTTACATAGCTATGATCCAATCTAGATCGTTTAGAGTTTGTCTTACTTTCCTAGGCTCAATTATTGATGTGAAGCACACATAACTAATAAGATTTTCAAGTTGTTTCCTAGTTTTGACACCTTTGTTCGGATCTCCAATTATATCTTTTGATGAGTGACCTTAATTAATCTTCTTTCCTTAGGCCGTTTCACTTCATCATTGCTTATCTCTTCTGACTCACTTTTAGAGTCCTAGAAGGTTTCATTCTCAAGTGATTTGAGATCACCTTTAGAGTTTTCTTCATTTTCCTCTTCCTTGTTGGTTTAAGTCTTTAATTAATCATAAATAATGACATTGATAGACTCTTCCATGGTATAGGTTTTTTTGTTGAAGACCCTATAGGCTTTGCTTCTATGTGAATATCTAAGGAAGATTCCTTCATCACTTTTGGAGTTAAACATGCTTAAGTTTTCTCTATCTCTCAAAGATATAGCAAGTGCTACCAAAAATTCTGAAATACTTCAAGTTTGGCTTGTTGCCATTCCATAACTCATATGAAATTTTTGAAGTGTTAGGCCTTAGGAACACCCTATTGCTTGTGTAGCAAGAAGTGTTTACAGCTTCAGCCCAAAACATTTTGGGAAGATCTTTAGTAGATAGCATGACAGTTGCTATGTCTTGTAAAGTTCTATTTTTTCCTTTCAACTACCCCATTTTATTGGGGAGTTTTGGGTGCAGAGAATTTGTGTTTGATTCTGAATTCATTGCAGAAGTTAGTGAATTTGCTACATTCAAATTAACCTTCATGGACACTCCGAATTCTTTTAATTGTGAATTCCTTCTCAGTTTGTAGTTTGATATACATATTTTTGAACTCATACAATGCTTCAGATTTCTTTCTTAGGAAGATACTCATGTGTATCTAGAGAAATCATCCACCATGACCATAAAGTACTTTTTGCCACCAAGGCTCTCGGTTCTTGTTGATCCGGCTAAATCCATATGGATTAGCTCTAGTGGTCTAGTGGTTCTTATGTTTGTTAACTTTTTATGAGATGCTTTAGTTTGTTTTCCTAGTTGACAACCACAATGCAATTCTTGTGTGTAGATTCTAGAGGGGGTGAATAGGATTACTTAAAAATTCCTTTTGGATTGCCCCCAAATTCACTTATTTACAATTTAATTATGCACATAGATATGAATATATTCAATTTCTCTATAAGAGTGATTAATTCAATATGTTTAGTAAATGATAATGTAGATGATAAAAGAGAAAGCAAACCACAAACAATCACACATATACACAAGATGTATAGTGGTTCAGTACAACGGCCTACATCCATTCTCAAAAGCTCAACACGAGTTATGAAATTTTATTAAGATTGACAATGTTACAATTAAGACCCAAAGCCTAATCTACTTGCCAAGCAAGCTACACCTAGTGTCTTTAGCGGGTGTGGTTTATGGTCTACTCTTCCAATGTCTCTAGTGGAAGAGATTTGGGAACACACTATCAGTGTCTCTGGCTGAAGAGGTCTAAATAACTTTTAATAAAAAGTTAAGGCAATGATTACCTCTTTGTAGGTTGATGTTGCCTTATACATAAGTTGGGGTTGCTCCTCCTTGAGCTAAATGTGACTATTGTTCCCCAATTGCTTCTTGGTTGGCTCTACAATCTAAAGAGCCAATCTTGATGAGTTACTCTTCCTTGAGCACAATATGACTATCAAGCTCACCTTTTTTTACAAGGGTTTAGACAACTCTCCTTCCACTTAAAGAGTTGTCTTAGTTAGAGCAAGGTAGAAGAAGGGAATGTTCCTTTTGGGTGATGATTTACCTATCTAAGCTTAGAGAGATTTCCAAAAGAATAGAGGGTTGAATCTCTCAATAACTTCCCAATTTTAGAGCAAGAGAGTAGTGATTTTGATTATGACCTTCACTTTGCTCATTTGAGTTCTTTTCCTTTTATATTGGATAAAAATGGTTTATGTCCATTGGATTAGAACCATCTCAAATGGTCAAAAGATCTTAACCATTGATTGGCAACGGATTTTTGTATATTAGACCATTATGCAGTGTTTATGCTACTTTGGATCGATCCTGGATCAATCCAAGTACAAAAACCTCATAGCCCCTGTAACCCAAGAGTTGCTGGATCGGTCCAAACCATTTAGATCACAATGGTTCAATCTTGGATCGATCCAAATTATCTATAAACCCTCTTAAAGTCTTGAGAATGCTACAAATGACTTTGGATCATCCCTCCATGGTTTGAGAAGGTCCGTAGACCTTAGGAAACCCATCATGGAGCCTTGATTCACCTCGATTATCAAACAATACCTGATTTACCTTGTAAAGGCTCAAAATGATACATGAATCCCTCGGAATGACTCGTCGACTCCCGGATTAATCTCTTGAGGCTTTCTTTGAATCTTGATGATGATCTTCATGTTGCTTTGACTCAAGGACCACCTAGACTCTAACATGACTCAGTTCATGTCTTAGTCTATATAATACATGTACTTTATAG
>JAOXJP010185290.1:0-12375 GCA_025762735.1 Platanus orientalis
ATTTATATATATATATATATATATATATATATATATATATATATATATATATATGAATGGGATTGTTTATAAAAAATAAAAAAAATAAAAAAAACAGGAAAGAACATGAATGGATTAAATATTTTTAGCTTTAGTCCAACAAGCAGTAGTTAAACCCTAAACCTTGAAATTCAATTCAATTATAATAGGATTCCTCCTAGATGATGCCTACAAGATGAATATTTAGTTGTTAGACTACAGCTTTGAACCTCTGAAACTCCCAACTCAGCCTGTGAATAATCGAACAGGTTGATCTTACTTCTCACTTTTTATGGTGGGATGGCATCAATCCAACTAGTAAACGGACCGGGTTCGAATTGAGCATTGCTAACTTGCTAAACCTAATTGTCAGTATCAAACTGCTTTTAAGTAGTTTCATGGACAAACTATGACAAATTGTTATCGGCAAAATCTTCACCGTTCACAAATTTCTAATTAGCACATATGTAGTGTCTCTATGTCCATAATAGGAGGGTCAAGACCACTCTAAATGTCATCAATCTGATTAAGAAATTCCGAAATTCTCTTTCTTTGTTTCCTTTTTTTTTAAGTTCATCAGTTAAGTTTGGCTTTAATGAACCATTCAAGATAGCATAAATTGAAAAAAGAATGACTGTAAATCATGCATCCAATAGAGATCAAATCCATTGGAAAATGGAAACACAACCCAATTATACTACCTAACAAGCAAATTAACTCAGTCAAGAGTCACAGGCTTCTTTTGAATGAAGCTAAAGCTAATGCTAATGCTACGTTTCTTCTTCACACTACACAAACAGCATTGGGTGTGATTTCCTGTATGATATCAGTTGTCCTACTTCTCATACCCAAAATGTGATCCAATCCCTTCAAAAGCTCTAAAACAACAAAGAGAGAAAGGGAATGATCAGCCTAGCTAGATTTCAAATTTCTTTTCTCGTTTATATAATTTTTTTTTTTAATTTTAATGCTCTTTTGGCATTCTCACCTCCATTGCCCATGTACACGCATGATGAAGCTCCAAAATGGGTCCCCCCCGGTTCAAACGACTCTTCCTCTTTGACCCGGTCGATCTCATCATCAAAATCGAACCAATTGATACGTATTAATATTTTTATTTATACATTTTTGTTTTGATCTCAGCATGTGATACGATGCCTGATAAAAGGGTATTTTGCTAAATACACAAATAGTGTATTTATTATTACCCATATTAATTTACCGAGACACCTGAATCGGCGTGATATCTCTCCATTAAGACCGGAGATGAAGAAACCAACTTCCAAGAGGTGTAGAGGTAGGAGGGAAAAAGGTTGGACAAACTACCCCTCTACAAACCGCCTCACAATCTTCATGCCTGGTTCCATCACTTTCTTCTTCCAAATTTCCGATGACTTGCCGGTTTCTGACATCAACACCGCCCGGAACACCTCGGTGGCGTCCAACCGCCGTAAATCCCAGCCGGCCGATTTCAGCCGTAGGATCTTTCCCATCTGTACCTTCGCTAGCTGACATGTGTTATCCTTGATTGCCACCATCGCCTCCTCAAACAGCTTCCGCCTGTGTCCGGCCAAATCGCCTTCGAGATGCCCGTCTATGGTGACCTCACCACCACACTTATCCCTAAAGGGCGGGAAAGTACGGAAATACCGGTCGAACTCCGGTACACCGATTGCCTTCCTTATCCCAACTCCGCGATTCATATCTTGGTCAGCTTCCGAGTAGTAGAACGCGGCCAACTCGTCAAACATCCCAGCATCGAACATGTCGTCGACTCGGCGGCAGAGGTACTCATAAAGCACGTCTGGCGAGACGTCCACCCAGAGAAAACGGCAGTTATAACGTAATTCATTAGAGACTGAGCTCAACCCGTTTAATCCATCCGAGTCGGACTCGAATTGGTCTGCAAGGAATGCGTAGATGAACGAATTGGATCCACCCACGACAAGGGGTAGCCGGCGGCGAGACGAGATATCTGAAACGACGGAGCTGGCAAGTGCCCGGAACTGTGATGGAGAAACCTCCCCGTCGGACGAGTCGAGCTCGCCGAGAAGGTGGTGGGGAACGCCGCGTCGCTGGTGCATTGGGATCTTGTTGGTGGTTATGTCGAGTCCCTTGTAGACTTGCATTTTGTCGGAGTTGATGACCTCGGAGGGAAACCGTGTTGCGATGTCGATGGAGAGACGGGATTTGCCGGTGCCGGTAGCGCCCATGATCACGACGACCTTGTCCTTCCGACGGTATCGACGGGGTGTAGACTCCATGCGGGGCCATCTTGGTCTCCGGCCGGTGGGTCTGATTGGCGGGAGGAGGCCGAAGGATAGAGGTCTATTGCAGTAAGTGTTTGGCAGTGGAAGTTTCATAGGAATAACGAACGAACCAGCTGGGTGAACTGCACGGCACACACAACACAAAGAGACAAAACAATAACTAATGGGGAAGTCAAAAACGAGGATGGGAAGAGAGAGAGAAGAGGGCAGTGAGTGACGAGAGAGAGTGTGGAGAGAAGGCACGCCAAGGGTTTGTCAGAAATTCAGGTCAATGTGGTTCAAATGGGCCTCTTTCTCCTCCTCTCTCGATGTTGTTTTATTGGGTTTTCCTCCCTCCGGCCCTATTTGGTTGAACCCTTATTTCATGCGTGCTCTCTCTCTCTCTCTCTCTCTCTCTCTCTGTGCGTGTGTGTGCGTGGGGGTGTGTGAGAGGAATGCTTATAAGTATATTATAATCAAAAGGTAGATCAGTTATCCAGCACCAAATGAAAACCCAAACCCAAAACCTAATTCACATTCTTGGTTTACAAAACAAATAATAATTAGATGTTTAGTTCAATTCCGAGACATGACCAGTTTTTTATTTGGTAGACTAGTAACAAGGGGCAATATACCCTTTATATAGAGGAGGCTGGCTGAACTGAAGCAACGCATCAAGGTTCTCCACGCGTGGCAAAATAGCACAAAGGGTTGGACCCTGTAATGGCTGTTATGTTTTAGTTTAAGCCTCTTTGGTGGGGTGGGAGGTTTTAGGCTATTGCGCCTAGTTTTCTAGGTTTTAACCTCCTAAAGTGATAAGGTTGTTGAACTGAGAACCGTCAAACACCTTAGATGCTTGTGACACAAGGCTCTTGGTGAAAAAGGTTTTGGTTGATAAGGGTTTTTTGACAAGGCGAGCAATCATATGTAGCGATTTTTTCTGTAGCTTTTTGTAGCATGAAAAAGAAAATGACAAAAAAACCCATGTTAAAATTTTATCTTGTAAATACATGATTTCTTGATGTAAAATTCATATGAAGGAATGTAATTTTATTCTTTCTTTTAATTCCAAGCAATGAAAAAAAATCAATTCTGCACTTTTATAAAATCAATTTTATTTAAATATATTGCTCAAAGTAGTTTTCACCAGAGTTTGTTCCTGCATAGATTGGAAAGAACATATATAATATATATAAGTTTCATGGAATTTTGAAAAGTTAATCCCCCACAAAAAATAATACACTATTTGATAGATTCAAGTTAATAATTTGGTATATTGAATTAAGGCAATCAATTTTTTTTATGTATACTTAGTCATTAAAGAGATCACTTGTCCTTTTAACTTCTTTATAGACTCAACATCATGAAAGCATGATTTTGATTTTATGGTTTTTCAAGTCTTTAGGTCATTCAAAAGGAGGTACATTGCAAACTGTTTCATCTATGGCATTGGAAACCCTAACACTTGATGTTGCATCATGATGAGAGAGAAGGATGTTAGAACTTTGAAACAATATTTATTTATTCATTTATTTTGGGAAAGAGCACTAGGCTCAACTTCATTCAATTAAAAGGATAGCTGATTACAAGGTTCATAACCAACATTCAATCTTGTACATTGAGCTAGATTGATTTGGTAGGATGTGCATCAATTTTACATATATTGTACAAATGTGACAAAGAGTTAGGAGATCCAACATTCAATCAGACTAGTTAATATGAATTCCTAGGCCAAAAATTGGCTTAACTTTAGAAGCTCTTTAAATGGTAGTCTTTATAGCCTACTTGAATGATAAATTGAGCCAGATTGATTTGATAGGATGTTACATCAATTTTGCATACTGTACAAATGTGACGAAGAGTTAGGAGATTCAACATTCAATCAGACTAGTTAATATGGATTCCTAGGCCAAAATTTAGCTTAACATTAAATGCTCTTAAAACAGTAGTCGATATAGTTTACTTGAATGATTTAATAGGGTGTGCATCAATTGTACATATAGTACACATGCCAAAGATCGATGACACCATTGTCTTATTTTCTTCTTTGAGAAAATATCCGAGAAGTCATCACAAAGAATAGTATAAAAAGGACTTCTTTGTTTAATTTGTACATCAATCTAATCATTGAAGACAAAACTTAATTAATTCTTATTCCCTTCTTATATTTTCCCGGTTTACAAAGCATGTAAAATAAGAAAAAGAAAACCTTAGAAATACCCTTAAATTTAGATTTTTGGTGTATTTTTGGTACATTTTCTAATGACCAAATGCTTTAAGAAATGTGTAAAATATGGGATTTCCTAACGGTGTTAATGACACTTAAAATACATTTTCTAAGGCCCTTTTTTTTTTTTTTTTTTGGCGTTTTACATGCCGTAGTGACCATAATATAGTCTCCAAGTTCATAGTTAGGTGTGCATAGGTTGGCTGGTATTCCAAATGCCTTTGTTTGATTTGACATTAATTCACGAAATTCAATAGTTTAGTTGTTCTGTCATCTTTAATCACCACGCTTTTGCTAGTTACAATTCTTTGACTTAAAGTAACTTCATCAAAAATTGATTTTTAACCAATCCAGTCTTTTGGGGGGGGGGGGGTTTGAGATTTTTTTTTTTGTTTTTTAATTATTTAGCATTGATCTTGCCAAATGCTTTTGTCAATATCAACCTCACTACTAAAAAGGAATATGGCTATTTCAACTATGACTAGCAGCGTGCCTGAACAGTCTTAACAGCTGTAGCGTGCTAGCGCACGCCTCCGATTGTTCTGTTGTCAAGTGAAAATGGAGAGTGAAGAATGTTTTGAGGATTGTTCATGTTTCTATACCCCTTTAAATCTATTTATGAGATCTTCAATTTTACTATCCCAAGGAAGGAGGGTTTAAAATGTTTACTTGAAACTCAAGAAAAGTAGGGATTCATGGATCTTCCTAAAAGTTGATACATGAACCAACCATACTTCCCTTCTAAATCGTCTCTTAAGATTCTTCCATCAATCTATGTTTTTCTAGGCCCATGAGTTATTTGGATTACTCTTCACTGATAAGAAATCTCCTTTGAAAAAAAAAATTGATTAAAGGTCTAACCCCATAGCACCTCTAAATTTTATAGGATTCTCTCTTTTTTTTTTTTTTTTTTTTTTTTTTGTTGCTAATAAAGGTAAATTAAAAGCATGAAGATCTCTTATCCCTTAAATTCCCATTTCTTTTATTTTTATTTTTTAAATATCTCCCATCTATCCCAACTTAACATTTTTCTTTTCCCCATCTTCACTCCATCCACGCAAAATTTCCCTGTCTTGTATAAATTAAGCTATAAAGATTTTTCAGAAAAAATAAATACCAATATTGCATATGAAACACTTGAGATTGTCTTCACATTTTTAAAGTTCAAAATATTTTGGTGGTCAACACATATCCAAAAAAATTCAACAAACTGAACTGTACATTTTCAATTTTATTTATTATTTTGCCACATGTCAATCATTGAAATCTTCTGAAAGATATCTAAACTTTAACATTCTGGAGAGAATCTTGAGGACATATGAAATGATGGTCGTTATAATGGATTTTGGTAGGATTTCTTTTCCAACTTAGGATAATTACTTTTCCTTTCAACCTTGAATCTTTTTGAAGACTCATTATTTTATAAAAACAAATAAGGTTGATTTGTTTCTACCTAAATTGGATGGAAGAATCAAATATTTACTAAGATTCATTTTTAGGATTCCTATTACAAGCTTTCAAAATATCTTACTATATCACCCTACACACACTTTGTAGACATAATAGGAACATGAAATGGAAATAGAGAGAAAAGTGAGATTGGACTAGAAGAATATGAAATAATCAGTTGAAATGGACTAAGGGTTGGGTAAGACAAGTGTCTTGAACCCAGAAGAAACCCTGAGAGTTTTACCCTAAATAGAGGTTTTTCAAGTGATTAAAAATAATTTCAATCAATTGAACTTACTAAGTTCAAGGGCTCGAATAACCTGTGAGAAAAATGGCTTTTTATTTTTGGATTTTCTCTCAACAAAAGTAATTGAAAATAATTTCGATTAATCAAAATTCGACAAAATGGAAAAAATATAAAGGCTCAAAAATCAGGGAAAAGAATCCTTTAGAAGAGAATAACCATCCATTATTTAAGAAATACCTTAAGTTAGCAAAATTTGAGTCTAAAATTGCAAAATAGAAGGAAAGTTGAAAGAGAAGAAAGCTTGGGGGAAAGGAGGAAGAAGGACCTCAATTAGGTAAGTTGATCTCACCTATGGTGGATTGAGAAAGGTTTTGGGATTTTCTATGAAAGTTCATGATTCTCATGATGAATTATTACATATATTATAGAGATCTTAGAATTGGAGTATATTTGGAGGAGTAAACAAAGGAAAAGAGAAAGGGGATCTTGTGAAAACTTATTGTAAGTATACATGTGAATTATGTACTTTTCCTTTTCTTTATTATTGATTGATTTGGTACCTTGTAAGTGTACATTTTAACTATACACATTCCCTCTTCTCTATTCTTTGATAAACTTACCATTTCTATTGAATTTCCATTATTGAAGCCACCATATGACTGAGTTCATGAGAGGTTTGGATCTCTATTTCTTATCCATTGATAGATCCATCATTTTTCATTGAATCTCTATTGTGCACTATTGTTTATTGGAATCTATAAAATTTTTTGTTTATATCTTCTATTCTATTAATAGATCCATGAAAATTCCTTTTGAATTTTCATGTTTAATTATGTAATTGGCATGGATCCAAAATTGGTTTGATATGAACCCCCATAAATCAACCATTATTAACTGTAACATGAATGATTTATATAAGTCTTATTGAAATTTCAAGAGAAGACGTAAAATCCTTAGAATTAATATAGAATTGAACATGGAAAAAGTGATTATCACTGAACCTAAGTATGATTGAACCTTCGATTTCATATATAGATGATGATAAATGATAAATGATAAATTGATTGAAAATTTGATTCCTTTGAACTAGTTAAAGATGTCACATGATGAAAGATAGGAGGGATTTAGGGAGAGGCATGTCCCATCCTATGGTCTGTCTAGAGCATGATCTTTCTATCAAACAAGGCACTTATATTGTAATTGACTACATTACGCAATTTGATGACTGTTATTTGAAATATGGAGTCAGTGAGAGCCTAGTTACAACCATCACTAGATTTAAAGAGAGGCTTAGACCTGAGATATAAAAAGAACTCCATCCTTACTATATCATTACTTTAGAGGAGGCTTATAGACTAGCCTAGAATATGGAGAGGTGTGTGAGGTTTTCTACTTTACGTTTCCTAAATCTTAGGTGTGAGGATGTTAGGCTAAGAACCTCTGCTAGTGGCCAGCCACCCATACCAGGCCCTAGTACCTCTAGACCTGTCCTTACTCTCGATAAGGAGAATGATGTGGTTAAGGGTTTTCTTACAGTAGATCATGAACAATGTCCTTGTTAGATAGAACATTCTCTACTTATAAGAGACATTGTGCTCAAGGAAGAGCCATAAGATGATCAATCATTAAATAGAGTGAGAGCTGATGAGCTACATGATCCTCTTGTAGTGGAAATACCTAATGATGATGAGGAAAAAGAAGAACCCCAGGAGATTGAACAAGAGGTTCAAAGAATCCAAAAGAGCACATATATAGAGACCTTAGTGTCTAGTTTTGTTATACCTAACCCTGACCATGATGCTGAGCAAGAGATTCATGAGGTTCAAGAGGTTAAGGAGGTCCAGGTGAGTGTACCCATTGTGACTCTTATGTTTACACTTGTTGTGCCTGAACCAGACCCTATGCCAAACACTTTGTTGGATCTTCCACTTGAGAAAGAATCACTTGTGCCTAGAGTACACACAACCTTTGAGAAAGTGGTGCATATCCCTAGTGTATCTAATTCCCTAGTGCCTAATTAAGACTTAGCTATTAGGCATTTTTGGAAAGTACTATGGAAGATGATGGATACATATATGCTGCTTCCACTGGTTAAACACTTATCACATGATTACCATCCACTTACTGATAGATTACCAGAGGTGGTAATCAAGAGTCATGGTCCTTTACTGAGTAGGCAGGTTTCATTATTTAGATCTCCAATTAGAACCTATTCCATGTAATGGGAGAGTATCTTATATTGCTTAGACTTTGTTTGCATTTTTGCATCCCATAGGTCACTAGAGTTTGTATTCATTGTTGCATCCATTTATGCATCTCATTCTCATATATATGTATTGCATGAGAAGTTTTAAAAAAAAGTTATCTAGGTTAGTGATAGGTATAATTAGTCAGCTGATTCTCGTAGAGTGTATCACAAGTCTTAGGTTATGGTTTCATTTATGGTGAGTTCACATGCTAGGGATTTAGGGCTTTATAAAGTCTTGAGACACTTTAGACCTATTACATATATGATTGATTTACCATATGAGTTAGATATTAGCTCTGCGTTTCATGTAGACAATTAAGCTACTATATATAGACAAGCCTTTCTTTTTTCATGCTCTTTATGGGCAACACGGAAAGACCGGGTGGTCTGCCCACCCCACTTCAGGGAACCGTGCCCGACTGACTTTGGTCGGCCTCTAGGCTTTGGTTTGGAGTCACCACCAACTCGTTTTTTTACAAATGGGGTTGGACGTCTACCTCCTTTCCAGGGGAAATAAGGATTATAGGCCTTGTGGCCCTTGCTAGACTTGAAAAACTAGGGATTGACTCTTGGACTGGTCTGGTTTTTCAGAGATTTGGGTAAGTTGTTTGGTTGCAATTGAGGAAGGTGTTAGGTACCCCAATTACCCACCTTTTTAGGGTGACTTCTCTAACCTAGGAATGTGTAAGTGGTATTAAGTAAAAATGAATATGTGTGGTTTTTTAATTATTTGCAATCTCCCTTGCACCTTGGTATGTTGACATTGCTTATTATCTTGTTACGAGTAATCTTTCGACTCATTGGACCTAACAAGATAGGAAATTTTTTTTGACCGAGGTGACAATTTTTTTAGGATGAACCATACTTGTTCAAATATTGCTTAGACCGGATCATTAGGAGATGTGTGCCCAATGATGAACACACTAGTATCATCTCCTTCTATCATTCTGAAGCATGTGGCGGTCATTTTTTGGCCAATAAAACTGCTACAAAAATCTTGCAATGTAGTTTCTATTGGCCTACCCTGTTCTAGGATGTCCACAAGTTTTTCAAGGCCTGCGAGCGATGTCAAAATTTGGGTGCAATATCTCGTAGAAATATTTGGCCCCTAAATCTAATTCTGATCATTGAGATATTTGACTGTTGGGGTATTGATTTCATGGGACTGTTTCCACCCTCTTTTAGCTATTTATATATCTTAGTGGCTGTCAATTATGTGTCCAAATAGATTGAGGCAATTCCCTATAGAACCAATGATCACAAGACTATTTTGAAATTTCTAAAGGGAAATGTCTTATCCAGATTTGGGACACCTCGAGCCATAATTAGTGATGGAGGTACACACTTCTGTAATAGGCCATTTGAAGCCTTAATGCGAAAATATGGGATCACCCATAAAATCGCTACCCCTTATCACCCACAAACTAGTGGACAAGTCGAAGTATCTAATCGGGAGATAAAACGCATCTTGGAAAAGATGATTAGACCAAACCGCAAAGATTGGTTACTTCGACTGACTGATGCACTCTGGGCTTACCGTACTATGTACAAAACCTCGATGGGTATGTCCCCCTACCGACTAGTCTTCGGGAAGGCTTGTCACTTACCTGTGGAGTTGGAACACAAAGCTTATTAGGCCATTAAGAAATTCAATTTTGACCTTGACAAAGCTAGCTCGATGCGAAAGTTCCAACTGAATGAGTTGGAAGAAATCCGGAATGATGCATATGAAAATTCTTGAATTTCTAAGGAACAGATGAAGAGTAGGTATGACAAGCACATCATTAGAAAATCTTTTGAGCCAATACAAAAAGTCCTGCTTTATAATTCGAGGCTCCATCTATTTCCTGAAAAATTGAAATCTAGGTGGACCAGTCCCTTCATTGTTAGAATTTTCTATCTTTATGGGACCATCGAAGTTGAAAATCCTAAGAATGAGTCAATCTTTAAAGTCAATAGACAATGTCTTAAACCCTTCTTAGAGCACTTCACCTCAGAGGAGGAGTCCACCCCTTTGAAAGATTATGTTTATCAGGATTAATCTATATTGTTAGAGATCTTCATTGCGTAGGTTAGTATACATTAGTTTAGTTGTTTCTATTTTATTGAATTCTTCATTTTTTTTTTATCTTTCCTTATTTTGTTCATAAACATCGGAAATAGTACTTCTATGTGCACTCAAATTTCAGGTGAATTCTAACCCCTCCCTTTTACTGTTCTCATCACTCTCATGTATGCAATCACTTTATATATTGAGAACAATGTATCATTTAGGTTGGGGGTGAGAATCCGTCGGATTTTTAGATGTATTTCTTTTCAAATGTTCTTTCTTTCTTTTGTAGAATTGAGCCTAAAAAAATTTAGGTGGTTTTTCTATGTTTTGAACCAGGAACTATTTAAGAAAGGGATTTTAATATGATTTGAAACATTTAGTTCATAATAATATCCCCTTGCTAAAGAGCTTTAACGAATACCGAGTCTTAGAAAATTTGTACACATCGAGTCATACTAATACAGTTTAAGTGAAGAGAGAATACACCCTAGAAATCTGGATCATTCATTAGTGGAGACTCTTTTAAACCCTGAAAAGATTTCTAGGCCTTTCACGTCCGTCGAGTGGATCTCTTCTGCATAAATTTCAAGTTGAATGAAGAGCAACTCAACCTCATGGTTTCCACACATTATGATCTCATGCGTGCTATTTTTTTTTCTAACCACTAAGGATAACATTAAAACTGTGAAACCTCAATCTTGTAGTATGTTAGGATGCATGACATAACCTCTTAAACCTAGAAAGATGACAATAGGTAAATTAGGAGTACCCCTATAGCTTATTCGAAAAGCCTACCATACATTATTCCACTAGTCACACCCTTTAAGCCTACATAGACCCTTTCTTTTATATCCTTATAGCCTCTACACCCATAAAACACCTTTACCCATATTATTTTTGAGAAGTTATAGGGAAAATCAAGAGAAAGAAGAAAAGAAGGAACAATGTGTGTTTGCTCTTAAAAAAAAAGAAATATATTGTCAAAGTCAAATCAAGAAAATCGATTTGAGATAAAAAAGAGAGCGAACACAAAAATTGAGGAAGTGTCCTTCAAAGAGTGTCAAGGTCCCTATCTTCTCAGAAACTATTTACTCCTTCTACTTATTTCCATACCTTTACCCCTGCTACATTACAACCCAGAAAGATCTATTAAATTCTAATTCAAAGAGGTTGTGTATGATTATTGAGTAGGTGAGAAGCCGAATGAGCATTTCTTTCCTTAGTATGTGGTTGATATTCCTTTCTTTGAGATCAAATCCTTCAAAAAATAAATCATTTACTTGATTATATATGAGTCCCTTGTTTTACTCATACTCGTATATAGGAGTGAAAAATCTACAAATTCTGAGCAATTTATTTTTTAGGGTATAACTGTGAGGCTGAAGTCAAGGCGAAATGTAGTGAGAAGGAGATCAAGGTTGAGCTATTATCTTGGAACAAAAAAATTGTACTCTTGTTTGGCTAAACACACACACACTCTAAGACTTCAGTATCAATGAGGGGTTGTTAGCTTTTGGATATTGTTTTGAACTTGTGTTGATGTTCTTAAATGCTAAAACACTCACTGTACTAATATTTTATGGTTCACTACATTGAAAAAGAACTTTAAATCATGTTTTGAATTTTGTGAGTATATTCACTACAAACCCTCATGAGACAATACTCGTCCACTAGGGTAACCTAGAGGTTTAACAACTTGTTGCAAGTGTTAAGTGCAACCGCGATGCCTGTGAAAGTGAGTTAGGATTTTCATTTTTAGTTTTTTTTCGCTTTGTTTTGCTCGCTAGCAGAAAGTTGGTTTAAAGTATGATAATAGCTTAAAATTATAGTATTGTCATAGTTTAAGTAGGCATTATCACATCTATTTTGCATTTATTTATGCAT